>JASAMV010008886.1:0-47134 GCA_030248065.1 Rhynchonema sp. JSB1_4
CCCCCAAGCAGTGTAGTGGCAGGCCCATGTGTGGGCCAATCGGTTTTCTCAAACAACTCATATTCAAGCGCCCTTCCTTCTTTTTGGCCCCAAAGTACAGTATCTGCCCCTCAGAAGTAGCCAGAGCACTAAACACAGGTGTGAACTGGATGTTGCGGAAAATGATGTCGTTTGCATCAGTGACCAAAGTGTTCACTGTGGACGAGGATGGCGAAAGCAGTCATTTGATTAACAAAACACCAAAGGGCACGTTCGATTGGAAATTTAAATTGGGTGAAGAAATACAGTCGGAGGGCTTTGATGGAAAACAGCACAAGGTTTGTTTAGCTTCATTTTCTATGATTATAGGTGTACCGTAAAGTCGCACGGTATCTCCCCCTGCCCCTTTGGCACTGTATCTCCCCCAGTTTTTCCAAACTTTCACCTCCAGCCAAAAGTACCCTTTTGGTTCAAAATGGTTGGAAGTGAGCGAAAATCGACCAAAAGTGCAAAAATTTGCGCGCCTCGCGCGATTTACGCATTTTAACCCTTAAAAATGAATTCCCGCGAGGCTAGTATCGTACAGTATCCACCCCAAAAATTTCTTCCCCAAGCCCCAAACCCCCCAAAATCCTGGGTACGATACCCCCGGTGTCTCCCCTTTTTTTGGCCCCAAGAAGGTACAGTATCTCCCCTCAGAAGTAGCCGCAGTACTGCGGAGGGGCCAAATCCAAAAGTAATTATTATTATTATTCTGCTGGCAACTTCGGAAGGAATTCCATGTGCGGGGTCAAGACCCGAACGGTCTGCACTAACATTACAACCGCTCAAAGCTAAGCTCAAATAATATCACATATCACGAGGATATCACATATCACCGAAACTAAGCTTTCACATAAGCGGCTTCATTGCTTCCGTTCCCAGAAGGTGACGATCACATTTAGTGTCCAGAAGGACGTGCGCTCCTTCCACGGGTTTGTGGTTAGGCGATCGTCGGTGCGCGGGTTGGGTTGAAACGTGCAGTAACCCTTCTTTGTCCACTTCTTCATCTTTCGGTGTTATTAGCTGTTGTCTTGGCTTTTGTTTGGCCATCGAATTTGTACCAGCGTTCGTTCAGCCATTCGTACAGCCATCAATGGTTTGAGGATTTTTTTTATTTTGGCCAAAATAACTGTTGAAGGTGCTGTTGATTTGGAAATCGTTTGGTCAGATCCGGGTCAGTTTGGTGATGATGGCAATCATACTTGAAAGCCAAAAAATTCAAAAGCTCAGCGTCAGTGCAAAATTTGCTCGTCCAAAAGTAATTCATCTAGTGCTTGTTCCATTTTTGAAAAGTCATTTTTATCCCGTACTTGTTGCAAAGACACAACGCTATTGAAGACGTAGACATAAACTGCTGAAAACCTCCAAGTTATGTTTGGTTCTAACGTCTGTATGGCACTTCGGCACTAATGAACTTTCTGAATGTTGAAGAATACGAGTCAAACACGTCATTTGCTGGAGAAATTTTTGCCCGTTTTTTCACACAACCTTTTTTTGGTAAAAAAAAATTGACTCGTTTTTTTTCGGTTTTTACAAAAAACGGTGTCTTTCATCCGCAACTGTGCTCACCCGAGCGATTTTCTTCAGATCAAATTCTGGCTGGAAGACGACGGCGCCACGTTGTGTGAATCGCACAATCGTTTTCAGGATCCCGACCCAAACCTTGAAGTTTACAGATACAACAGGGAAAACGACTATTTGATCTTGGTTGGTCAAGGGGCAAACTTTTCAGTTTCGCCCGAACACAGTATGTATCGATGTTCATATTTTTCAGAACATGTCCCACAATGATGTTCATTGCAAACGGTGGCTCAAGAAGAAAAATTGAAGAAGATATTAACTTTTGTTGTTTAATTCCAAGATCAAAGACGGTTATGGTATGTTTCTGAATTAAGCTAATGTCAGGGTATTGTTGATTGATGATCAAGCTACGTACGTTGTGCACCTGACGTTTCGCTATGTCATTGTTTTTATTTAGTTCTCATCTTGTTTGCTGTCATTCCAAATTTCAATGTGATTGAGGTCTGGATGTTTTTCTGATATTTTCTTCACACGCTCGGTGCTGCTTTGTTTTCATAATTTCATTGTTAAAGTCTCTTTTTAATTTGGTAAATCATATCATGCGTACCTCTTGCTTTGCTGGTCTACTGTTGTTCCCCTGGAAACTGGCACAAATTTATCATTAACAGGAACTGTGGCCGTGATGTTGGCATCCACGATAAACCGGTTTTCTTCACCGGACACGCGCTGCAATGTCGTGTGTGTATATACGTATATGTACAGATAATTTTTTTAAGAAAGAAGTTTGTGCGAGTGAAATTTCATTCATGACACTGTCTTCAGGCACAACCTTGTTCCACAAGCATGGTGACCGAAGCAGCTTTGGCGCGACGCAACAGTCTGCGTACGTCCTATCGCCAGGCGCTCAAGGCATTCAAATGGAGGGAGTTCGCTCCATTGGATGGAGACAAATATGACTTTCTGTTGGCAACTGGTGAGCTTTGATCCGCAGCTGGGTTGCTGTCTCCCCCAGATTTGTCATTGTCCCCCTTTCTAATGCTGCCGCCACTGTTAGTGAATATGAACGTAAATTGATGTTTTTGTATCAGCAGTTATGTTGACCAGTTCAGGATTTTAACTGATCGTTCGCATCCACAACTATTGGTTATTTCATTTTTCTCGCCCAGATTTGCCATGTTTGTGTAACATTTTCGTCGAACCCTGATTTTAGGGGCCAACTGGAACTGACTTTATCTCTCCCAAACAGTTCAAATCTCGGGAAGTTGTCAGAAATTATCATTTATTTCACCACCTTGGATTCTCAGGTTCATCTGTCATCTCCGACCGCACCAAATACGCTCTGGTGCCATCGGTTGATCCGGTTATTGACGACTACTTCTGGCACGTTGCCAAACACGGACAGACACTGTTTGAATGGGACATGATACGCGAGCCGTTCTTGTGGAAATTGGAGGTCGCTTTCACATTTTGTGTGCAAGTTACAGAATAGGACTGTGTAATCGTAATTTTCTGTTCACAATTGTCATTATTATGTGTTGTGTATCACCGGCAGGACAGTGTTCTAATGATGGCCCAGTCGCTGTCATCATAATACATGGCAACCACAGGATTAAGGTGCACGGAAGAAAATCAATCACGAAACTCACTGCTACTTTTTCCTGCGTCGGCCAATCACCAATGAGTTCAACATGCAGTGATGAATAATCCGCAAATTACAAAGTATCCTGAGCTTTTGGAACTTGTTTCTGACAGCCCATTTTAAGAAAAGCAGTGAAGTCTGCATTTTGTGGCCGCGTAAAAAACATTTTTTCCCGCAAAAAAAACGTTTTTACGTCTTCCGGGCGTGTGGAAAACAAACCGAAAAAAATCGGCGGATGTGAGACAGAAAGTTTTTCAAAAATTCGACATTTTTTTGGGAAAAGGGGTTAATTTTTTTCAAAACCCGAAGCCGCCGTAATTGCTTGTTTTGGGCATAACAGAACATAATAACCATTGTAAAACACGGGCGTGGTTTGCAGGAAGTGATGCGTGCGATGTTAGCCAAATACCCATCCGTGTCGGAGCCGGCATCCGTAAGTGCGTCTGCAAGTCTGTCGACTGAAAACGGTGGGTTACAGACGCCAGGGGTGCAATCAGACACTGCAAACAGAGGCATGAACATGTTGAGTCCTGCTCCTACGCCGGTGAGGCTGATTAGTTTGAGATGTTGCTGTTTTTCAAATGATAGCAATTGTATTCAAATTCAAGCCCCATGACGATCAGCAGCTGATGAAGCGAATACTCGACACCGCCAAGGATCACATCGGCATACCGTTCACATTTCAGCGGTTGGCGTTTTGACGCTATTTGAATTTGTTGCAGAATGATGGTCGAAACCGCTCAAGTCAGCTTCATTATTTCAGAATTTGCGAGTTACTCTGCCAACCGCTGCGTCACTACAAACGTGCCGACAAATACTTCCGTGCTCTTGAAAAGACAATCAATGTGGTCACTTATGTGAGACCGGATGGGGCCGAGGATTGCGTGTGAAGCTGATGCGAAAATTGCAACAAAGGAAATTTGCTCTTCCCTCTTTTCCGTCAGTTTCTGCCAGTGGTGTCCTGTCTTCACAGACTGGCCTTCCATTGGGTCACAGTCAGCAGGGTTGGGCAAAAAAAACGACGGCGTTTTTTCTTAAAAAAACGACGTTTTTTTAAAAAAAAGCCTGGGTCGTTTTTCGTTTTTTTTTAAATCCTGAATTTCCTTGATCTTCCCTGATTTTTCAGGGAAAGTACCCTGATTATCAAGGAAAATCAATTTTTTGTCCCATTTTTTTTCAAAAAATTTTCGACCAATTTTTACTTTGTCGAGATACGTCGATATACGGAGTTTGACTTTCAGTGATGACCCCGGCCAAAGTTGGTCCCACGATGCGGGTCTGATATGGGATCTTAGCAACTCGCCAGAAAAGGGTTGAAACCTGTTTATTTTGCCTCAGAACACATAGAATGACTTCATTTAACCACGTTTTCTTCCCAACATGAGCGTTTTCCAATTTTTCTGGGGGCATATTTTGGTCATCTGGGCGTTTTAAAAAAAACGTTTTTTTTAAAAAAACGTTTTTTTTTAAAAAAAACGATTTTTTGAAAAAAACGTTTTTTGCCCAACCCTGACAGTCAGTACGAGTCACCTGACCACCACATTGTCGCAAATTACACCCAAAAGATTGCCACCTGGCCTGTCTGTCTGATGTGATGTTCCACTTATGAACCTTATGTTTCAACGTGATTTTCTCTTCGGTTAAATTTGCATAAATTTCTCTTGGATTGCATTCAGACGGAGGAGCACATACCTGACGGTGATGAACGCTGGTCGGATGACGAAACGATGGAGGACGATGAGAGTGAGACGAGCAGCAACGGTCAGTTGGGTGGTAGCAAGGATGCTCATTTTGTTGGTGGTGCGTTGGTGTGGGATATACGCAAACTAGAGGCCCACTTTCTGCGACTAACCGACGTGAAAATTGTTTGCAATATCTGATTGGTTTGTCGCTCGCATCAGATGTTTCGGTTGTCTGTGAAGGCCGGACTTCTTTACTCGCATTTCAATCATGGTTGTTTTCTTATGGGAATTGTGTCGCAGCGTGCTCCTTCACCACTCGTCTCGAACTGCCTGGTTGGCGGTTGTATGATGCACCAGGCAGTCGTCAGTGCTTGACCCCAGCAAAGCATTGAAATTATTGGCTTATCTTTCTGTACTTTGAAGTGTGGCTTCTGCTGGCACAAACATCGTGATCTAAGCTGCATACTTTATTCTCCACTTGCAGCCCAATCCACTACTCCCCAACCAACTACCAATCCCACCGCACGGCCGACTGCCAAGGAGCCAACGGCCACTCGACACAAACTTGAGGACCTCGACCTTGCCAACACAGCGACTTTCAGTCCCGAACCTCCTGAGGAGACGGGAGACATGGAGTTGGAGGGAGAGGGAAAGTCAACGGATGGCGATAGTCCAGCGAAAGTTGGAGTGAGTCAAGCTCAGCGGTATTTAGTTTGTTTTCGTTGGTTTTGGACGCAAGAACGCAGCGATTGTCGCGAACCGAAGGTCAGGTCGAATTTGCGCAGAAAAATCTTGTTTGATATGCAAATTTGTGTGTTGATCTGGTTTTGTGATACAGTTTAAACTGGAGCACTAGCTTCAATGGTTAAATCCATGTGCTGGTAGAAATGAGCGAACCCAACAACACCATAAAAACGTTGCGAGGACCGGTCACAATTTGTATCGCGTTTCGTTCAGGAGAATTTTTATTTCCAAATTGCAACATATCCCTGTTTCATTCCAGCTCAAGCCCAAATTGATGCGGGAGTCGTCGAGTCTAGATGACGATGTTGAACTCGACCTGCCGATCATGGACGATGATCATTCGAAGGTGGACACGCCCAAACCGACCTCGGATACACCGCTGGAATTCCCCGTTGTGGATACTGCTGGATCGGGTGAGGAACGTGGGGTGATTGGTGGGCAACTCATGTGCTGTTATCGATTTCGAACAGCGATTTGTTACAAGCAATCATTACTGCCTCTGCAAGTCGTCGACATAGTCAGTTCGCTGTTTCCAGATCAATTTCTAACAGTATTTTTAACAACAATCACTTTTCTTTCCAGGTTCCTTGTGAATTTTCGAAATACGCTTGCAAATGTCCACCTTGGGGCAAAAATTTGGCTTTTTCTTCCAACGATCAGATTTTCTTGGTGATTGATTATGATACGCCCACAATTTTACACAAACGTCTCACCACGACACCAAACATGCATGCGCCGATACCGACATCAACAAAAATGCCGCATCCGTTTGTTTCAGGTTCACATCCATTGATCGACGAGATCGCAGCCGAACTGTCCAGTGACGTCAACCTTGATGATCGTCCCCCATCGCCGACTCCATTGGACGAAGAGCGACACACGAACAATATGGCTGCCAGTGCACTCGAACACGGCGTGTCGCCGATGCCACCAAAACAAATGGAGGTCGGAGCTTGGGCTTTGGCTTAGGCCGGACGCTTTGTAACACGTATGTAGTAAACAACCGAGTCGCAACAAGTGACGATATGTCAATTTCTTGCAAACGTACATGTCTTTCTGTTCATGTGGCACGTCATTTTGAGCTCCCCCAAAGTCTAATGAGAGTAGACACGACACAACCACGACGTTTTCGGTGCGTGGAGGGATGCGAGAGCATTGTGTGACTGTTGTATTTAGCAAATTATTTGAAAAAAATTAATTTGGAGTCCTGTCTACGCCTAGGTTTCGCGGGGTATTCGAGACCATCGGCGTGACGTTGTGCCCCCCCCCCCGCTCGTCAGCCGAATAGCACAATCGCCATGTGGAATTTTTTATCTCAAACACCTTTGTAGCCCAGAACGAAAACTACACGAGAAATGAGATCAAGAAAGCGCAAAAGATACCCATGAAGTCACATAGCCAAAATCAAAGTCAAATACGAACTAAGCATGATCATGCCCGTGATCAGATAAGCATTCAATGTGGGCATGTGTGCACTTGCCATCGGATTATAGTTATCCGATATTATTCCAATCACTCCGCAAGCGTAGCCTGGTCCACTGTTGCCATCAATTGTTGATTGGGTGTCGAGATTGGTCGACAAATCGTCTTGGTTGATGTGAACCACAATCTGAGAGCGTGTGTGTGATGTTTCATTGTTCTTATGTTTCGTCATAAGACTGAGTCGGATTCGGATATGACATGCTGCTGGTCACGTGACCTTTGAATGTATTGATATTTTTAACCTGGCCGTCCGTTCTACTTTCAGCAATAATGAGACTTGCTTAGTTTGATGGACCGAGATTGTCTGTAACTTTCAAATTTTTGGCCGGTTTTTTAAACTACTAAGTAGGGTTAGAGGTCGGGGGGGTCCCCCCCCCCCCCCCCCCCCCACCCGGAGGACCCCACCCCCCACAAACAAAAAAAAAACCCCACCCCCCACACCCCACAGACAAAAAAACCCCCCCCCCACTCAAATAAAACCCGACACCCGACACCTGTTTTTGGAGCAAAAACAGGCAAATTTTTGCTCATTTGCATCATGAGTGCAATTTTTTGGCTCAAGTTACTGAATTCAAGTATTTTCACACGAAATAAACACCAAAATGTCACATTCTGCGTCTTCGGAAACATTTGGTTCGAAGAAAATTTTCTCTCAAAATTCTTCTCTCAAGCAATACTGATGTTTTGAACCGTAAGTGTCGGCTGTCGGGTGTCGGGTCCGAAAAAACCCGACACCCGACATCTGGGGGTACCCGACACCCGACACCTACACTTTTTTGGCACCCGACACCCGACATCTCTCTAACCCTACTACTAAGTCATATAACCAAGCCAAATCCGAGCCTATCATCCAGTTCGATTTCGATAGCGGCCGAAAACTCCTTGTCTAAGTCGAGACATGCACTGACCGATCGTCCCACCACCGAGTGTCTGCCATACAACTGCACCCCGCTGTCCTTGATTTTGAAATCGACAGTACCCGACGGGCCGGCTTTGATGTTTCCAAGATCGCCCAGGTGCTTTTGGTTGTTCTTTATTCCACCGTGCATTCTAAAATACTGCACATTGTCGCTCTAATGTGGTGTTTCGGATAACTTTGCTACAGTTTTTTACAAAGCACCGCCACAATTTTTTACGTCCGCATTCAACACTCGAGGCGTTAACACTCTTGTGGACTTGTATTCACAATCGATGCGCACTCACGTTTCGGTCGGATTATAGTGCACATTTTTGTCCAGTGACTGACAATCGCCCGTTCCGTATGTGTGCACATGCAGACCGTGATTACCCGGCTTTAGGCCCACCATGTAGCCTGTCACTGTGACCATATCGTTACCGCCGTACGTTTGCTGAGAAGGATTGGGCATTTTAGGCGCGTGTTCCACAGGCGTTTAAGGCTGACCATGTCAGACTTGCGTGTATGAGTATTTTAAGACTCCGTTTTTGCAAAATTTTCCCAGAGGCCCACAGTGGTATTCACAGACAGTCCTGCACACTATACCACCGTCAGAGTGAATACACTACATGGACGCGTCGTGACCACAAAAACGCTATTTTTGTGTGTACAAACGTACCTCAAATTGTACCCATCCGACATATGTTCGATTCAGCATCGGGCCCAGCGTGCCCTTGTTGATATACATTTCGGCTTTGGCCACAACCTTGCACTTCGGTGCGGGAGGACAGGTCTGGTCCACGTGGTTGGCCTCATTTAGCAAGCAATCCACACTCAGATGCGAAAATGTGTCGACCAGTATTATTATTACGAACGGCAGAGTATTCATTTTTGACACATCTTACGTATGTTTCGATGGGGCCATTAAGACTCACTGGTCGTTTCGGCCGGGCTGATTTTCATTGGCGAGTTCGAATGTTGTCGTACTTTGTCCAAAAATGTGATACGCCCTGGTATTATGCATTGTGGTCTCCATGACAATTACCCTGTATGGTTGGATGTTCAATGTACGTATGAAGGACGCAAAAAGTTTGGCTTGGACTATGCCGTATTGGTCAAATTGGGCCTGGCAATGTTTTGGGCGCCCAACATGCGTTGTATTGTTTGTGTGCACTGAGGCGTTATGTGTGTCACCTGCATCGTGACCTAACGAAACAAAAAAGAACTTTTGGAACGCTGGGAGAACACCGATTGAAAACATGAACAAAAACGTAAAAGCAGCACACTTGCACACTTCAAAATTTCGAAGTTATTTTTGTCTGGTCATAAACCAATCGCTGAAAACTTGCAGGTCTCGGAATCAGACACCTCTCGCACAAGCAATGCGCCGGAGGATCCTGCCACGCCAAAAGTTGATGCGGCGGCCCCCGCTGTTTCAGAAGGCGGCAAACAACAGTCAGGCATCGAATCCATGGACACGGACAGGGAAGGGGCTTCAACCGCTCTGCCCCCTGAAGATCCGAAACATTCACCAGACGTGGGAGGAGGTGACGATGTATTTGTGAGCAATCAACCGCCGGTAAAGAAGGCTAAATCGGACTAATTGGTCTGAACTAGAACAATCAATTCATACCATTCCAAGCTGCATTGTAATTTCCGCTATTCTGTATAATATTTTTCCATTATCAACGAATTATTCGTGCGAAATTTTTGATCAAATTGCACACTTTGAATGCGAAGTTATTATATAAGTATAACTATACGAATTTATCTGTATTATGCATTATTATCGCAGCAGTTTTTGTTGTCCTATAGTGCTGCTTGTTAAATATTTTGGTTGTTGTTGTTACACACTAGCAGGTAACAAAGTATTTTATTAATTATTCGCTTCTGTTTTTGTTGGCTTTTTCGGCTTCGGGTGCTGTCAGGTTAGTGGTACCGAAATCTGATTACGATAATAGGTATGCCCACTTTCATTTCAATGTATCCCCAACACTGCTGGCATTAGGTGCGCAATAAAGCATGGTTACTCGCTAATTCGTGTTTTTTCTCAACGAAAGTCTTGATAACCACGATATCGTTTTGCGGGATTGATTTTACAAGCGCCAATTGAAACTTTTGATGTCGAAAAGCATATCTAAACGGGTCGTCAAAGATCCAGGGTAAATCGCGTGACAGGAAAGACAAAGGTAAACATTCTTCAAATGCGCGTTTTGGCTCACTGCCAGCGTTTTCGGTGTGACAAAGGAATCTGCTGTTTCACGAATAAATGGATCATTGACGAATCGATCATGTGGAAGGACTCCGAGCACGCAAGGGCTTAGTTCTGGAGCCAGTCAAATTCAAACTGTCGCGATCATGAATTTTGCACGCCCACCTTACATGAGAAAACCGCAAGTGTATTGCGCAGTTCGTGTGCGGGATTCGAAACGTAACCACAACCACGCACATCTGATGAGCAGCAGGTGGGAAATAGTATGAAAATTAATGATCAACCATAAATTTTTTTAACAACAACGTAAACAACATTTTTAAGTGGGTGAATGATTCTAACTGCGTTCCCACGGTTTCAATTACTGCTATAAATGAAGTGGACACAACAGTCACATGAGTTCATTACAGTTCCTGTTCCATTACCATGCGAATCAGCTGTTACCCAAAATTCATTTTCAAATGGTATTCCAATTTTCTTATCAGAAGCTGGATTAAACTGTTTTGTTTTGGTCATCTTTCTGGTCATGGGCTTCAAACTTTCAGGGAACCACAACGACTGCTGAATATGGAAACTCTGCGACTTTATTTATGCGTGATCAGCTGTGTCTGTGTGCAGTTAGCCAACTGCTGTGGGAGCACATCGTCGTCAAAGAGATCAGCTGACGCTGTCACAGCTACGTGTTCTGGTGATGCCAAGCCAAGTGAAACATCATGCGCCCAAATCAAACAGGAAATGGTGGCCAAATTCACCGATGTGTGAGTTCTTTATGACTTTGTTCATATGGTCATGGCCGCATACGTCACTGCGTTGTGTCACTCTACAACCGCACTGATGTGGTGAATCTAATCCCAATGCACACCAATTCATGCATCTTTGTGATGTTTCAGTGAGGAAAACGAAACAGCTATTGTCATCGCTGGTCACTGGTACGGCATTCAACCCATGCACTATTCACTACAATTGACCGTGCCAAATCTCGAGCACTACCATCTGATCAATCGACCAATGCGAACGAAAGCGAACATTCCCGGCGAAGTGACCCTGAAGTTCAGGGCTGTCGAGTCCACCGACAAACTTGTGCTGCACGTCGACCCTGATGCAGTGCGACTCGTCGCTGTCCAAAAGTTTGTAATTGTCTCTCAGATCCAGTGACATTTGCACAATATTGTCGGCAATGTCAAACTTGGCGATCGGATGAATCGGTCAGGATTTGAATAAATTGGTCCCAATCTCATTCGATCACCTTAATTCGTTCAAATCATGCATAGAAGACGAAAGAGAAAGAAGAAAGGACCAAAGCGGAAAGAAAAAAAAAAAAAAAACACCCCCCAACCCCCCAAAAAAAAACAACCCCAAAAATACAATATCTGATATCTGAAGCGATCATCATTCATAAGCAACATATGACCACTTACAGTATTTCTAGTAGCATCGCCAATTACTGTGGCAGCAAGGCAGTTTGTGCGAAGAAACTTGTGACGGAGACAAAAGGTGACCGAATCATCATACAGTTGGCAGAAGCATTGACGAAAAGCGAAGTGTACTCAGTGACGCTTGTGTTTGAGGGAAACAACCGCCAACATGGTTTGTCATTGGATTACTTCTTATCGATCTTGGTGATCGGACTGGGCAGGAATTTATCACGTGATTTCGAAATTACCGTTAATTGATCATCATTATCTGGGGGCCCTGCTACATGCATAAATATTGTGACTTTGACCAGGGAGAAGGTCCTTCCAATAATCCACGCTGGTCAATCCTCAGTAGAAAGCCCAGAAACGGCCTAAATTGAATAACGATAGGTACGTGACTAAGAAAAAGTTGGTTCGATCGCCGAGTTTGACAGTTCAGGTCATGAATGCGATTCAACCTCAAATCTTTCAGGTTTAGTCACGTCTTTCTACAGCAGGATGGCCCCTCGCATCAGAGATGGAGCCGTGCGAACTGCATCCCAACTGCGTTCAGCGCGTCGTCTGTTCCCCTGCATCGACCACCCTGCACTCAAGGCCAAGTTCAGTCTGTGCATCACACATCCAACTCAACTGCAAGTGTTATCTAATGCACCGATCAAGTCACAGATTGGTCTCAATGATTCTCGGTTGGTGTTTTATTGCATCGAACTCGAACATATAGGTATAACGTAATCTTATGCTCGACTTCTCCGACTTTTTCTTGTTTATGGTAAGCGTCATGCTCGTGCAGATTGCACTTGCAGACCTGAGCTTTACTGGAACCCACCTTCCAAAACGTGTTTCAATGAAACCGTGCCGCTTCCTGCGGCAATGTTTTCTTTTGGTGTGCTGGAAAATTACGTTTCAACATCAACCAACGCTGCACAGCCGGGTTGGCCCAACATCAGGGTAAGATCTTTTTGTTTTGTGCTGAACACAAAATTGTGAACATCAATGTGCCAAACCTGCTACTTTTCTCAACATTCCAACTTTCGCAGTTCCTGCACTCAAAGAAAATAGCGCTTCCATCCTGGATTCCCGCTCTGGCCGTGCTTTACTTGAAGCGAATGGGCAACATCACTCAGATGACGTATCCATTTCCGAAATTAGACATTTTGCTGCAAATCACTGAGCCTTTGGTTTCGACAGCCGGTCTGATTGTGCTCGATAGCGATAAAATCAGGTCAGTTTTTCTCATCGAATTCCTATTTTGGCAATATCCGCTCTTCTTGCATGATATGTTTTCATTCAGAAATCAGCATGAAAACTCAAACGAGACACTGGCAAAAGCGATTGTCGAGCAATGGGTTGGCAACGTTTTCAGTGTGTCAACATGGGAAGAGATTTGTCTGCAGGTTCGATGATAGTGGTGTCCTTAGCTGCAACCTCCAATTGATGAACCTTTTCAACAATCTTGACTGCTGACCAAGATGTACCATTCTACAACGCTGTTACAGAAGGGGTTGACAACCTACTTGGCTTGGATACTGGCTGATGAACAACGGATTCTGGATCTCGATCACAAAGCCAATGCGGCCATGAACATCCTGTTGCGAAACGAGAAGAAACAATCGGAGTCCCTTTTTGGGTTAGTTGATCAGAAACTGCATAGATCTCAAATGTGCTATTGGGCCCCTGAACCTTATCTACATATGTCTTCCACATATACTACACGATGAAGCTATAAATGCGCAGCATTTTTTACTTGAAGACCTGTGCAAACTGTTGGTGGAGTCCAGAAATCATGTTCCTCAAAATCAGCGCTCGTCTTTCACATGATCCGTGAAGCGTTTGGTAAGTGCTTGCCTGTACTCTAACGGCAATTATCTTCGCTGATCATTTCTTCATTTTTTTGACTGACTTTGCCGTCGATTTCTTACTATTATAGGAATGGAAGTCCTGTTCGAATTCGTCGCGAAAATGTCGGAGACGTACAAGTTTTCCAGTGCTGGATTGAAGGATTGGGATATCGTATTGCAACAAGTTGCTGGCAGCAATGTAACAGGCGAGTATGCCATGAGACGCTTATAGAAGGCTTCAGAAACCAGAACCAATGTTTTCTTTGCTAGATTCATTTCATGGACTTCATTTCAGATGCATATCTTCAAAGCTGGTTCACTCAGCTTGGCTATCCATTGCTGACCGTTGTACCGAGCAAGGACAACGCCTTAACAGTAACACAAATGGTTCGATGTCCTAATTTTCTCACACAGTCCTTCAAGTGATTGTTGTTCTTTTGAAGATCGTAATCAACAACACTGTGCAGCAGGATCTTGGTGGAGGAGCAAATAGACGCAATGCATTTGTGCTTCCCCTTTCCTACGACGATAGCACCAACCGCACTTGGTTTGTTCTTGGAAGTGTGCAGCTACCTATGAAATTTAATTGATCTGATCAGTATCGTGATCCAATGCCAGTCAACACGACATAATACTCGCAGGTCTGGCATCATGAAGTCCAAGCAACTGCACCTTGTATTGTCTGATCATTTGTCTGGCGCTGCCTACCACGTGATCAACCACGATCGAGCTGCCCTCGCACGAACAGTCTACACTGCGCTCAATTACAGATCGATTTTGGAAGCTTGTGTTGAACAAAGACGAGGTCTGATCTGTCAACTGAAGGGATTGCAGGTAAAAACAAAAGATCCTGGAACAGTTTCAGACGCATTCTGTTTGTTTGTAATAGAAAACCGTGCGTTAGGTACGTATAAAACTGCAACTTTTTCCAGATCGACAATGTTTTCAACGACTTCTGTCAAGCACTGGATCTGTCCATCCTGCCTCTTGAGAATGATCCCGATCGAAATCAAACCAATGTGTGGACCGATATATTTAATGTGATACGTCGATATTCGCAACCAGGAAGGGGCGTTCGAAAGCTCTACGTGTCACATCAATGTCGATGTTGTATGAAAACAGCCACGGAGATTGAGCGTGAACCATCCAACAGTTGGTGTCGACACCGATGGAACAAACATTGTAGAAAGACGAAGCTGATTGACACAGTAAGACGATCTAATTGATCGTCATAGGAAGTTTGTGAGTTTTAGTAACTCGTTGGCTAGAACCTGCTGTCGGTAACTATAACAAGAGGCAAATTGCCTCGCCTGGTCAATGCTGTGATAAACAATTATGTAATCGCGTTTTTGTGGCAACAAAAGTGGCGAAAACTTCACATTTAACTGCATCGTATTGACAAACGAAGATGATTCCCAAAGATTTATCACTTTAATTACATATCGACAAGTGAAAACGAATTATGCTATTCCTTGTATTACGGCTTGCAGGGATTACGAGATAATACGCCGTAGTGCGCGTGAACATGTACAACGCACTCAATCCGTAGTCGCTTTCAGTGATGTTTCACAGCAGAATAGCAGCACATCCGATCACATAGACCATGAAGACAACGGCACACAACAGTTTGTGCAGCGCACACCAACACTCGGCCCAGTCACGTGCATATTTGATGTGGGTTGAAGTGTCCATCACACCTGGTGTAAATAAAACATTGATCATCGTTGGTGTTTAGAGCAACAGTTTCCCCATGAATATGGTTGAATACTTATAAAGAGAGTGGATTGTGGCAACGCTTGCACTCACCAGCGACCACTCCGTTGGTATCATGCAGTTGGTGTTGGCCCGTTTTGGCCGACAAATCACCAGTGGATCCACCGATGCTGTCAGTGTCCTCGTTGCCGAAACAGAAACAGATCACACGGTTGAGCACCTGCAGGTGAAACATCAGATCAAACTTTCCATATATTCCACACAAAAATTATTGAAAGCCCGATATCCAGACTATAATGATCGATCATTCGGATCGTTCTTAGTTCTCACGCCATCGTGTGAAGTTTTGCACTTAGAATATGTCCATCTGTTGATGCAAAGTCGAACAGCTTGAAAGTTGCTCTCGAAAGCTGAATGTCACGAGCAGAATCTCGAAACTTCTTTGGCACAACAAAGTCACGTTGCCAAATACCATCAGAATCCAGATCACCCAGTTCAGCTGGGATCCAGATCATTTGTGCCCAGAAACTTCCATCTCACCCCCCCCCAACCTGTGCGCATTGCGTCAATTTGCCGGGCGGCGGCAGCGTGTGTGAACGACGACACAGCGCCCAGATGACCAGTGTGCATAGGATGGACACAAGGTTGATCGCCATTGTGAACTCGTAGAATTTAACTGAACAAATATATTGAATGATAATCAATGATATTTCAAGATTTACTGCTGCCCCTAATTTTGACCAGCACAAAGGTTGACCAGCGTAAAAGCGTAAACAGAAACCCACAAATGGCCGGTGTGCCGCTCATGTCCATGACCATCTGCTGCGGCGTGAACTTTGTGACGAAATTCAGGCACAAATAGCCCAGTAGCAAAGTGAAGAGTTTGGCGTGCACCTGTGAACAAACTGTTTTAAAACTTATCGTAATTTCTTGTTTCTTTGACACCAAGAGACAACACTGTCTGGGGATGGGATCAGGACACACGACACGGCATTGTGGCCAATACAGTACGTAGAGGGGTTCACTATGAAGAGTGTCACTACAAACAGGGTGCACTGTGACTGTGATCCTCCAAGCCACACCAAACATTATGGACACGGCAGGGGTTGAACCTGCGTCTTCCGGCTCCGGCTGTTCTAACCAGCTGAACTACGCGTCCGTCTGACAGGCGGGCTTGAAGGATCTCACATACCTATGCAGCACTAAACGACTGCACGAACAAGGTACAGTGTGCTCACTGGCTCCATAACGTGCAACGCACGCTGCGTATACACACACACAGCCACTCTCAGCGTAACACGCTGCACGGGCTGTAGCACAGGTCAACGGACCACTATCACATACTGTGGGTATACTGTATGTATACCTGTTGTTTATAGTCGCCAAACAGCGGCGTCGCCAGCAGCAGTATGGCGCACATGAACATCGGCAGCTGAAGTTGTAGTCTGAGCCCGGGCAGATCCCGTTCCCAATTGCCACAGAACCGGAACTGCGGCCACCCTTCGGCGTCCGTTTGCACGGCGCCCTGCAGAAAATGTTTGGGGTGTTTTTTTATCGAAACGTTTGGGTATTTTTTCTGCACGCATCCTTTTTGTCATATGACGTTAGCGTCGTGACTATCATGAGTAAATTTATTGTTCAACAGTCACATGACCAGGGTACGAATGATACAGACCTGAGCGATAACCAAGTCTGACACCAACTTGATTGCCCCACCTCAAATCCCCTTATAGTCCATCCGCGAAGATGTTGTTTCATGACGGTTGCGAAATACGGCGACATGGATAGTTTGATGACGTCCTGCCAGGGTTCAGCCGGCTCCAGATCGTAACAGCAGTGGAACTGCAAACAATTCATTCTGAAAGCTGTCAGTGTCCCGTGGCCATCTAATGCATTTGCACTGACGATGACCTGGTGCACCACCGTCTGTCAAGACAGGTCGAAACGAACTAAACTGCATAATACATTTTACTTTGTCAATGGTACGTTGTAAAATGGCTTCTTGCCAAATAGGCTTACTTTGGTGTCCGGATAGCTCCGATCATCAACAGTGCACTCAGCAGCTGCTCTCAGTGACAACAGGGCTGACACGTTACCGCCGTTTCTCACTTTGATTCGTTGAAAGTTGGTTTCCATGTAAAGCGGACCGCTCGCCACTGGCGAACTGAACGATTTTGATGGTATGGAATGGTTTTAAAACAGAATATTTTTACATTATTCAATATTGTTAATTAGTTTTTGATCGCTACAATGAATTAAAGCCACCCGGCTTACTTTTTGGCCAATGTCAGCATTGGTGTCCAAATGTGGCTCTGTGACAAAATGTTGATTTCTTTCACTTTCCATCGCTTGACGTCCCAAACCAATCGAGGGTCTTGCCAATTCTGGAAATGAAAATAAGGATTAAACAGTTCGGAAGTTCAAATTGACACGAACTTCTTCTTCATCACTTACCACATGCATATAGCCGGTGATCGTCATCTCGTCAGCAAAACTGCGCTGAAATATGGCAAAGAGAATTCTTTGGTTTTTCATCCCTTAAGATAAAAAATGTCAAAGTAGCATGTTAAACTCACAACAGTTGGCACAAGCCAGAAATTCTCGATCACCAAACTGGTTAGTGACACGTTCACGATTACCGGGGGTTCGGATCCGGGTTGCGCATCGGGGTCAGGTTTCTTCATCGGGGGCATATCGGATATGGCGTTGCCCATGGGGGACGTGGAAAAACTGAAATCGCTATTTTTTTAAAGCCCACAGGTCTCGCGTGAGTTTGGTGTTAAGTGAAGATCTGGTGCATTTGCACTGACGATGACCTAGTGCACCGCCCTCCGCCTCCGTCCGTAAGGTCCAAACGGGCAACCGCAAGGACTAGACAGATCAGCAGTGAAACACGTTGGGAGATCACAGTGTTCAGCAAGGCTACCGTTACTTACCTGAAATCACGATTGACGTTCATTCGGATTTCCTCATAAATACAATTCTCGAACAGTCGATAACGATGATTGCCCATTTTTTCAATTTCTGCAAGGAAACCAACTGAAGTTTTGTGAAAGCCGAAAATAATTGCAAACTGATTGAACTCAAACCCTTTAGCGACCAATGACATTGACCTACTCAACCGAACCACTGTTGCACGCAACTAACCAGTGTGATTGTTCTGTGCCATGCATGGAGTGTAGTAGATCGATACCGGTTCAGGCAATATACCAGGGGGCAAGGGTATCAGATGGTGGGGTGGAGGCTGTTGTGCGCTGCCTCGTTGTGGGGGAGGGGATAGGCAGAATATTAATGGAAGCCAGACTATCGACAAGCATATTCGTTCAATCATTATTGTCTTTGGATGATCCCCTGAAAAAATTGTGCACTTCAGGATGATTGATATGACCATTACGTCATGAAGTATTCGAAAATCCGAACAAACGGAAGCGCACGCTTGGTTGCAGCACAGTAACAACAAAATGGTTCTTGTTAAACCTGTGTTAGCGTGGCAGGTGGTGTACCTCAGGTTTTTCCCAGAAATAATAATAACTTTTAGTGTACACACCGGGAGACAGACCAGCAAAAAAGCCAAAATAATAAGTTCCAACACAATAGTTCTGCTGTGAACGTGTCGACCTCAAATGCAGGGTTGTTGGGGACAGAAAATTTTGCTTTAATGTCAACCGATACTAGGTAATTTAACAGAACCCTTAAACTATCAGATGAGGTGTTTTTGTGCGAGGTTGACGTGTTTTATAATACGAAATACAAAGAATATAATATTAGTTGAAACTGGTTTGACGTTTCTGGTGGTCTAAAGCACATGTTCATCTAAGTCATGGCGTTAAGTGGGAATAGTAAACACGAATTGATTGAGCCACAAAGTGTGATCTAAGATTTCCGCGAAAAAAAAAAATGCACACAGTGAGAAAAAACGCTTACTCATTCGACACTTTATTGGACCGACAAAAAATGCCTAATCGTGATCTCAGTAATACTAAAAATAAATGCTCTAACCAGAAATTTGCGCTCGCTGAAGCGCAACAGGGAACGAGTCTTGTATAACCTCAAGTTGTAAGGATTCTGTGAAAAGTATAACGAAGTTTGGAAGTTTTCTCACACGAACGACTAACAAAAGTGAGTTGGGCGGCGCAGTCAAACCGAAACCACTCTAAAAACTTGGGCCATTTTCAGCGCTTCAGTGAGGTGAAGAGTGTTTGGAAATTTGACGATATGACAAACGATATAAAGTGGTCACAGACCAGCTGAGTGACCTGATCTTTGTATAATTCACTCAGAAATGTATATGAGTTCGAAATCCACATGAAGTTGGTTTATAACCTCATCAAACGTTTGATATTTTCCTGCTCTGGGAAAGAAAGGGAGAGTTTGACATAATTGAGTAACGGTATACTGAACCGTGACCAGACCAGTAATTGAAGAGCTGCAACTTGTCAAGTTTTGGCAATACATTGGTGCAAGAAACGCACAACAATACCGAGCGTAATAAATTAGGTTTTACCTGTGCAACGGAAAGGGCTGCATCATGAATCAATTGGTAAACAAGTCTCGTCACGCGACCACCAATGTTTTCCTGATGTTGCCAATTATTTGAGTAAAACGCTGCCCGTTACCCCGAAACGGTGAACAATCACACGTGCTGGCGTTCGCAAATCTATATTCATCTGTAAAAAAACACAAAAATTGGTTTTCGAAATATGTCGAACTTCATTTAGTTTTTTTAACAGTACACAGTTTCATGAAAAAGCCACTCCTGCTTGAAACACTCTTAATTGTTAATATTCTGCCAGCTTCCTTGCTTGGATAGCCGGTCTTTGTGATTGACAGGACAGCTCAATCTGAAGCCACTGTAAATGCAAATGAATTTTGACGCAATTTTTTGAAATTAGAAAAAAATAATCTCTATTTTTATTGGCTTGAGAAACAGACAATTTCGCCGCCCTTACGTCAGTTATATGTAGAAAAGGTGGTGTGATGTTTGCGGAGAAAATTTGTTTTTTAAGATTTTATAGATGCTAAACTATCAGAGAATACTTCACATCCAACAAGAATATTGGCATGTTCCAGGATTAAATCACGCGTTTTCGAAATTATTGCAAATCGTTATCAGAAAAAACGATCAAATAGTCGTAAAGCAAGAACGCCGATTAAAATTACGTTCGCTAAACAAAAATTGGCTAAACGGTCTGCAACCTCCAGCAGAATACGTTCAGTGCTCAATTTGTTACTGGAACATGCACAAGCTTTAACGACCCGTTTGGTGCTTCTTTTTGCCAAACGCGCGCCAGATTTTTTTCGCAGATTGAAGTGTCCTGTACACACGACCTCTGTACTTTTGTTCGAATTTGGCCATGACATCTCTCGAAGCGATTTGCACCAACGAATTTTTGGGTACAAAAAGTAAATTTTACGTTGTTTTCAACAGCTAACAGCGTGTACCTAAAAACTATTTCCACCCGTGTTTCTATGTTAGTGTAGTGACACGACAAGAACATGCTACATGACCGTGAATCCATGCAAACTTGCGCTCGCGCACCAGGTTTCACGCAAGGCACACATTTGTTGTTGAATTGGAATTTGTGTTTATGCGTGCTTGGCTTGGGATATATTGCGTTTTTGATTGGATCTGCCCACACTGCGTTCTATCAGTGGAAATTTTCACGCATGTGGCCCAACTTCTATTCCGATTGTCATGTTAAAAGTTTGCGGGTACCGAAAAATGTTGAAAACTGTCAATGAATCGCACTCATGCATCTTTGTATGTTTTGTCAATCAGGCGCGCTCCCAAATTTCTATATGTTATCAGATTTTGTTGAGCACAATTTCACGTTTTTTTTCAAGGTTAATGCTGCTATCATAATAGTATTCTGCAGCACGAAACGATAACACATTGGCGTGTGCAACAAGTAGTCTTCAAATTGACATGGTTTCCAACACCCCGATATCGAACCAAATTCCCAAATTGCCCGAATTTTCCAAATCTTTTTCTCTCACTTGTCTGTTGTCCGGCAGGCGCCTAATACTCCCGTGTTGTACCAAAGACCGATGCACGAAGGATGGACTTCGGCTTCGGCCAAGTTTACGACACGTTTTATATTAAATTGCTCGATAAGGTTCGCTTTTCATGGAATGGGGTGTCGGATGACGTTTAATATGGGTGATATTTTCGAAACGGTGTAAAGGTGAGTTGGGTGTAAAGGTCGGTGTAAGCTCAATCGAAAGCTCGGTCGGTGTCAGCTCGGTGTAAACATGACGAAACATTGCCTGCTGTTAACGTGGAATGTTTCATGTTTACACCGAGCTTACATCGACTGAGCTTTCGACCGAGCTTACACCGACCTTCACACGCAACTCACCTTTACACTGTTTCGAAAATATCACCCTATGCGGACATTTGTTACCTTGTAAATAATGATGGAGGAGAAAAATGATTAAACTGCGGAACTTGCTTTTGTGCTGCTTTGAGCAAAACCTGATGCGACACAGAAGACAACAAACAAGTGACAACCGCACTACGAAGCAGTATACCATGAGCGACATGGAGACAAAATGGGTAACTTATACAAAACAACAAGAAAGAAAAATGCCCCAAGGGGCATAAAAGAAATATGGTTCCCTGGCTGACTGGCATAAAAGAACGATACTAGCTTGCACCACTTTGCTGATGTTTCATTAGGCACTGGAATAAACGTAAGTGTGTTCTGAGCTGTTTGATACCGAAACAGTAGACATTGAACCATATTCCCGGCGCGTGCTGTCTTGCCACCAGAGACACAGGGCACGGAGATATTGAAAGATTGCAATATTCTCTTTATTTCTCTCCTTGTTGAACCATCGTGCGCAGCCGAAGACTGCACAGTTACCGTCGTGAGGTTGAAAAGAAGAAACAGTTGCCTAAATATGTGGGTTTGCACGAAAGTTTCGATATCGGCTGGGTGTTGATTCAAAAGAGTTCGCGCCGGGAATATGGTTTGGGTGTGGGGAGCACTTGACAGCACAAGCATTCCACAGGAATACGGGACATCAATAACAAAATGAAAATAAAACGCCAATCAACACTAATAAGATTAGGAAAAATAACGTGAAGCGCAAAATGCATGAGAAGCAGATCGGGACAACGCTATACAGTATAAAATAATTTAGATAAAAGATAAATGGGAACTCGTGTTGGTGGCATCAAACTTGGTCATCGGGCCGGATCGGCTCTACTTGGTATTTTTTTCCAGCTAAACGTCACGCGACTACACACTTCATCAACCCAACCAAATTCGATTAATTGTAGTAGACGATCAAGAGCGCGGTGGCGATCACAAATACGGATGCCGTAATTGCACTACACCCGGCCAATGCCATGTAGTTCTCCATGTCCCCGTTGGCCCAATAACCCTGCACCGTGGTGTTCCAGATGGTCGTGTTCTGCTCGAACGTAATCGCCCTTGCCATCTGAAATGTTCAGCGGCGTAGAAGAGGTGGTACCTGGGGTACAGGTACCCCTTCCGCTATTTAGGGGGTATCGTATCCCCTCTGAGAAGTCACAAGAAGGAAAAAGGACCAAATCGCAAGATTTTCACTCTCGAACACGTCAAAAGTAAAAAAATCGCGCGCTTCGCGCGTCAAATACACGCATTTTTACTGACTTCTACTGATTTCGGGAACAAAAAGTCAAAATTTTCCCGCGCTTCTACTGCTTTGGCTGTTCTTGCTTAGATTAAGCCGCCGCATACACTGTAACTGTACCAAATACATATGTAAGTACATAAGAATCTTAAAGCCGCTGTTTTTTGAATGGCAGCTGTTCCGTCGCGCAGTGTTTTGTCCGTGACACGAATGCGAACGTACCAGTAGTTTGGTCTCATTCATTTTCCTCATGTGCTCATCCAACCGCTCCAATGAGGCCTTCTGAGCGTCAGTTGCATCTTTCATCAGATCTTTCTTCTCCATTTTCAATCCCCAGAACAATGTTTCCGTCGCCAGAACACGTTTATCCAACGTCTGAAGGCCAAAGTTTACAAATGGGTTTTTCTCGACTCTCCCTTTATTATTTGGCTAAAATTCTGTTCGGAAATCTGTGCTCGGTCCAGGTTCAGCTCGGTTTCTTTGTCACGTTAACTTTATGTTTAAAACACGGCCAGATAAATGTTGTTTAACGCAGCATGCCGTTGTGTGAAAAAGACTGTCTGTAATCGTAGTGGTAGACTTAGTGTAAACTAGAAATACAAGAAAAGTCACATGCCCAAGACATGACAGATCCGACCCGATCACCAAGTTTGCTCTCCGATCACTAACAGCTTTGCTGTCCGATTCCACCATATCCTTTGCGCTCTTCACATGATCGGTGAAAAAGTCCTTTGCGATGTTAAACTGGCCCATTGCCTCTGAGGGCAGCCCGCTCATGAACTCTTTGCCATTGTTGAACTGTGTCTTCACACCTGTCAATGGTCGATGAATCAAGCTTGCTAGAAATTTGTCACAATTATCGACCAGCGTAAAAATTGTCCCCAGACAGCTGACAAAATGCTGTATCGCTGGTCTAATCACATGTGCATAACATCGATTAATTTTGAATTATCTTGAGCTCTCTTCACACAAAAGTCGTGTGACCAAGACGACATCATCCAACCACCAGTGTGATACAGGCTTGCACTGTATGTTGTTTTCGTACTGTCCGAGTGCCCTGGTTCGCTCAAATAATAGTGTTCTGTCCGACAATAGGAAAAATACAGTAACCAACTTTCGTAATTTTCCACCAGCGAGTTTTTCGCGTCGTTCAGCAGCTCGTTGCCGGATTCCAGCGGATTTTCGAGGGCCGCGGCGAAACAGACTATCAGGCCGAATAGCAAAGTTGATTCAAAAGTGCTGTTCATCTTTGATAGGTTCGAAAAACGTTTTTGTGGAGTGTTTCAATTTGTTATTTTTATTGGCATTGAGTAGGTACAGTAGATAATCCCGACGAAAACTCAGCTGTGTATTTTTGGGCGATTACAGTGGCGGTGCCTGAGTAAAGTCTGACTTTGTGCTTACATTGTTTTGATGCGCTTGGTATCGGTTGCCAGCGGTGACAATTGAGTCATGGATGAACCATAGGCTACTCATCTGCAGTGCATGAGTTATTCATCAGGTCTGCTAACGCCAGGGCTCTATACATACACCAGGCAAGGCACAATGATGTCAATGAGCGCAATAAAAGGTTCCAACGTATGAAAACAACACAGCCGACTTTATTGCGTGAAACCCGTGACTGTTATTTTTTGCCGAACATCAGGTTATACATACAGTACTTGAGCTTTAGGGAAACAAATGATAGCGTACCAGTACTTACACAGTACTTTGTGCTGACTTGTGTAAACCGGATGGACAATTTTAGTCAAAACGGCGGGAGGATCACAGCGTACATCCATAGGTTCCTTGCGCGGTACCCCACCAGAGTTATGTGTATGAAGCGAATGAATGAAGTGAGTATAAAAATCGGTAAACAATACGAACTTTCTTCTAAGCAACCCTGAAATCAGAGGGTCGCCGTCATTGTTTTAAGGTTTTCACAATTGACGAGGCACGTGTACTTGTATATTTTTGTGCTGTCAGAAGGTGCGCTCAAACAACAGCGGCATTGTGAAAGCCCCAAACCAAATGCCACAAACCCAATTCAATTGTTAGATCAACTGGGCGTTTGCTATTCATATAAGTTCATCTTTTGTACCATCTTCAACTCGACCATTCAAATATCCCCTAGAAGCATTTGACGTTATTCAACAGCAAGGTTACTGTCCACCTTTTAACCATTATTCCATGCGGTTGCTGCAAAGTTAGGTTAGTGCAATGATCAAGCAATACATATTTCTCGCTATGTGTGTCGCCTGGTTTCACCGCTCGGACGGTGCACCAGGCCATCGTCAGTACCTGAAGAAGCTCGCCGAGAAACTTCTGGTCAAACAATTAAAAGCACCCAAGGCTGCTACGAACTGGGATTATGGAACATCAGGCCGCAAACCAAACTGTCGTATGTATTACGACCTCCAGTTCTGCTTCAAGACGTACGCAAGTGGGCCCGTTTGCGGATCTGACGGTCAAACCTATCCGAGCGAATGTGAAGTGTGCAAGCGCAATAATCGATATGGTAAACGCGTCAGAGTGGTGAAATCCGGCAATTGTGTTGGTGAGTGGTTGTTGTTAGCCGATAGGTATATACATGTGTCTGTGTGTGTACCTAAAACGTAGCATTTTGTGATCGGTTACGGCTGACATTATATTGCTGTAATTCTGAGATGCTCGAGGCTTTTTTAGACACGATGCATAGGTAAAACAGCCTTTGAACACTGATCTGTGTGGCATTCGACAATCTCAATGTTTTCTCTGCTCAAAACGGAAAGTGATCAAGGCTGGACAGGGACAATCGCCAAGTTTGATATCGGCACAAGTCAATGACATATTTCGGTGTAGATGTATGTAGAGCTCGATAAACAGTTCATTTTCCAGAGCCAACCGGTCGAGTGAATGCCAACGGTGATTTAATGGAAGTCGAGCTGCCCGATTATTTTTATTACTGAGACCGTTTGATGATTCTTTCTTTGGTATTTTGTCCCGAAAAAAATCTGTAAATAATAACATACGAGAAATTATGTCATGTAAATGACGCACTAATGCTCTTATTCGATGCCGTGGCTGTTTGGGTCATTCACGAACCTTCAATGGCCAAGGTCTCTGCATGTTACCACACAAGAGAGCGATGAATTTGTGATTTTCGTAATTTTGTATCCCATCCTCCACATTTTTGTTGTTCTGCCCCTCCATGCTCTTCCCTGCTTTTAACCAGGCTTCGTTTCTCGCTTGTTGATATCCAAAAATTTAATCAAGCCATTCCGAACGGTTAGCCACTACCGGTTGTGGGTTACCGATTAAACACGCGTACGTTTATGTGTTTTTGTGGTGATATCATAGATTCGTATGCGCCTGGAAACCAACGCACACTGACGCCACAAAAGGCATTTGTGCATCAGCCGAAAGCAAAACGGTGCACACAATCTAAAACGTGAGCAACTCGTATTCATTTGTTATTCATACAATTCCATTATTTCGTGATTTTCCTGTGCCTGATTGTTGAATATCCCTGAAAAAAGCATGGTTGGAGCCGTCGCTATTCTGATGTTTGGGGCTGTACAACTCTTGATGGCGTGTACGTCGGTTCAAGGTAGGTACAATGTTCATTTTCCCAGCCCGGTGTCAATAATGGGCGGTGCACCAGGTCATCGTCAGCGGCTGCGTTCTAGGAAGCAAAAAAAACGGCACAAACCCTCGACCTTCGCTGATGCAAACTCAACCCTTAACTTAATCATTAATTTATGTACTCGGAAGCAAACTGGTGATCAGCACGATTTATGTATCGCCCAACGTGAAACGTTATAAGAAAAGACTGTTATGGCCTGCGAAAGACTTTTACACTGGTCAAAATCTATGGCATCCCTGTGTGGAACTATACTTGAGGTAGTCACGTGACCGTCGTAAATTCATTCCACACGCGGTCGAACCCTATAAACAAGACGCGAAACTTCTTGTTTCTCCCATTGTACGATCATAAACATAGGGTTAGACTTGTTTCTGCCCACTGTACCATCAGCACCTTATTAGGCTGGTAACGTTGCATGATTCCGTAAGCCGTTTTGGCTCTTTTTGTAAACTGGGAGCAGCATGCTGCAGCGAAGTAAACAAGACTCATGATGATAGAATGCCGGAATCCCAGCTTGGGAGCTACAAAATTTTTTACAACCAACCAAACATGACCCAGGTCGTGCACCGTTCTGTGCTGGGTACCGTCAACGCGGTTTTTGTTTCAAAACGTACGCCAGTGGTCAGGTGTGTGGCTCTGACGGTACGATTTATCCAAGTGAATGTGAGGTGTGCAAGCTAAATGATCGATACGGGAAACACGTCAGAGTGGTGCAAATGAGTAGCTGTGTTGGTAAGTTGTTCATTTGAAAAGAAACGAAATTTGGCAAACGTGCACTTTGGTGTCATCTGGGTTTCACGGCCCCGACCCGATGCTTCATTATGTCAGCCGACCCAGCATATGTATGTAATACTACCTAATTCCGTAATTCTTCGTGAGAGCACACGTCTTGATTTTTTCTGGCGTGAAACCGATTAGTTCAAACGGTGTTCACTCAGTCGTTGAATAACCGATGTGGTCCATAAAAGTCAGGCCGGCCCTAATGTCAGAAAAGTGCATACCAACCTTTAATTCACATTGTTTGATCAATTTTTGCTACAATTGCAGAGTTCGATTGAGCAGTTGCAACAAAATGGGAACTCAATGCTTGTTTCAGGCACGGTTGGTGCAGGATATAGTAACAACGGATATGTGACCGAAGTTGAGCTACCAGACTACCGGCGACGAATTTTGAAATCATTAGGTTTCTTGTGAACGTTAATCAACATACGTAAATGGATGAATGAACGTACAGTAGCTTACAGATATGGTTCATTCAGTTTCAATGGTTAACTTCGAGATCCTAATTTTTCGAATTATCCCTGGCTGGAGCAGTCTTAAATTACCTTATTCCTCACTCCATGTGACATTATAATAACAAATCTTGCAACATTTATTGGTATCAAATGAAAAAAATATATACAATACAAATCTGATGGGTGAACACCATGGAAAATAAAGCACGCTACGCACTGCTTGGCTTGCAGATAAAAAAACACAACGAACAAGCATAAAATCTAAGAGAAAAGTTTTGACACAACAACCGAAAACATTGGGTGATCAAACGAACAACCAAAAGCACAAGTTCAGTACCACATGTGTTTCTGTATGACTATCAATCGCTCAAAAGCATAAAACCTTCCTGAATAAATGCGTTGGGGACATTGGTACATAATGGATTTTTATAATTTTCGCCAAATATCCCAGAAAGTAGCACAAAGCCAAGTATAATACAGCATTTTCATGAAATAGACAAATCAGCACAATGAAACTGAGAGACAGACTTTCTGCAATTGACTTATACTTCGTCGCAGCACTGCAGTGTGCCGATATTCGCAAGAATAATTTAGGTGTTGGTCATCCGCTCTCATTTTTTACCGCAGTTTTATCCGTCGCATGATTATCACCGTCTCAAAGTCGGTCTGATTTTCATGGTCACAATATGTCGTGCCGATATCAGGGCCTGCACCTGTTGTAGGTTCTTGTTTCGCACCGGCTCAGTGTTGACTTCCAATATTTCGTCTCCGATTTGCACCACCGGCGCCAGGCACGTGAGTGACACACGTGAGATGAAGATGCCTGAAAAGGGGTTGAGTTGAAGTTTCCTTGGCCAACCACCGACGATGACAAGAAGAACTTTATGATGGACAGTGCAATCCGCATTTTATTCAGAGAACACACCAACCTTTCTTCTTTCCATTCAACCCAGTGGCAATGAAGAACCCAAACGGTCCATCGTCAGGTTTCTCCAATTGCAATATCTGCGTGCCTCGATTATCCATGCCCAACACTCGGGCCTTGATTTGCCGGTCGTTCTGTAGGCCGTAGGCCCTGGAAGAAAGAGAAGTGATCTTTGTTGCATTTCGATTTACATGTTTATTTGTGTGAACAAACCCTGTGTTCAAAGTGTTTCTGGTCCATTTTGACCCGCTGGCACATTATGCTTCACAAAAACACCCCTTAAATCGATGCGCAAATCGAACACTGCCTGTACGATGGTCTCAAAGGCAGTGAGTTTCATTTCAATGCTATTCCGACTCACAGGTGCATCAGGACATCATCAGTCAGACAATGCCCAACCCACATTCACTCTTGTTATCATGCCCATCTCTATACTTAGTCGGGTGACAGATGGATTGTCCAGCTATGTACTGCAAGATATAATTCAAAAATGGGTCTGATAGAGTACCAACCGATCCTGCGAGTAGAAGCTCGGCAGCGGCTGCAGTGGTTCCTGTTGCACGAGTAGTCCATTTTGAGAGGCGACCATCGGTGCGGGTATGGGACGAGCGAACTTGGCTGGTGATTGCGACGCTGATTGGGCCCTTTTAGTCAGTCTTTGGAATCGCGTCAGAAAGCCGTGACCGTGATTGGGAGGTCGTGCGTTGCTCGGCTGTTTGGGATGCGACAGCGAACTGTGGGCGGAACTGCTCCGCGGAAACCTGCAGAATGAATTGGTCATGCATGATATTGGTCGCACAATGACCATATAAGAATCCATCCAAAAATTTTCCTGAATGGTAAGGCACGTCTCGTTGCAGATCACAAGCGGTCTATTTATATTTTTTCCGAAACATTTCTGCCGATATCACGCACACTGTGTTCAAACAGCTTCACTGTAATATCGCCAGAAATGTTTTGGAAAAAATATAAATAGACCGCTTGTGATCTGCAGCGAGACGTGCCTTACCATTCAGGAAAATTTTTGGATGGATTCTTATATAGTCATTGTGCAACCAATACCACTACTGTGGTTACAGACCGATCTGATTGTAAAGTGTGACACAAACGTGTATGTTATTGATTCCCACTTGAAACACCGCACTCGCCAACGGGTGGTGCACCGGGTCATCCTCAGTGTTACTCCGAGTCAGACACCAACGGAGTAAGTACGAATCACATCAGTGAATCATCAGATTTATTGTTAAAAATTACAACAGTGAAGCTTGATTGATTGTTCAATGCTTTTGGTATCGGCAGGTGGATGGTTATGTGCGAAATAATATCCTTACCTATTCACCCCCTCCCTTCCAGCGTGTGCCTGCGCCCGTCTCCTGTTTTGCATGGCTTGTTCATCGGTATTCTCCAACCAAATGATCTGTGGCTCAAACGGTTGTTGTTGTTGCACGACGTGCGAGTTTGTGGGTTCGAGACCGCTCACAGCTTGGTATCTGCTCAGATCGTCCATACTGTGGCTGGGCACAATGCCAGTCGGTGAAACATCAGGGAATTGGTCATTGTCATGGTTCTGTTGTCGTCTTCCCGTTCTTTGTCGTTCTAAAGTCTGCGTTTGATTGGATCGATATGGTTGGTTTGCGTTGGAATGGATCTGACGCAAATCGACTTCGTGAGCTTGTGGTAGACGATTGAGCGATTTGGAGCGGGCTTGTGTGCGAGAACGTGAAACATCACCCGATTCATTACGACGTTGGTTGCGCATTCGACGCACCTGTGTGTGGTTTGAGAATTGTACTTTTCGGATTTTATATTTGTTTTGTCGATTACTTGAACTTTGATTTATAATACGCAGGCGGCCTCCTTTCGAAGCTGGTGCAGTATTCCGGCCGTCTTGTGGTGTTGCCGAAACATTTTAAAGCGACTGTAGGTTTGACTGGCCGACCGTTTGACTGAAGGTATCAGAACTCGAGTGAATACCATTCTGTCTACCTATCGTTAGGCATATGCATTTTTTTAGAAATCGTTTTAATGAAAAAGATCAGCAATGAAAAACCCACCACAACGTCATAAGCCGGTGGTGCTTGTTTCTTATTGTTTGTGCAATACTCGTACGCCAGTATCGAATCATCAATGTACGCATTTGAGCCGCTGGTATTCTCGCAACTGTTGTTGTTGTTATTGCGATAGTAGGTTCCATAGGGTGAGCCCTCATTTCGATCCAATGTGTAATAATACGACGCGTTGCGGATCCGATCCGGTGAAGACTCGGTGCACGTGTGGGTCGGGGTTTGGTCACTCCCTGAATGACCGAGGAGGAGTGTTGGTTTGTTTGTTTCTAATTTTTTGCACTGAGCAGCAATTTCTATACCTCGCTCTAATTTTTTAGTGCAAAAGGCCCAGGTATTCAACATAAGCAAATGTCAAAACACGTGAATGTTTCATCCTTCGACAAAATTTGACCTGGTTTCTGCAGGCAGTTTGTTTCAGCTGTTTAGCAAGAGCGGGTCATATATAAAGGCAATCTACGGGAGGTTGTCACTCAGCCCCCGAATACCGTAACCCACCGCAAGCGAGATCGTTGCGAGAACCTTGCTGATCGCTGCTTATCGACACGTGTATTAGCGGCAGCAAGCTGGAAATTGTCATCGTGCGCGCCGATCACCAAAACTTAGAATTGTTGGTTGGTGTTGGCGCTAACACGCAAAACATAGATAAAAAACAAAATGGTTTCGCCACGATCCTTGCAGATCAAAATTACGGTGGGTTACGGTATTCGGGGGCTGAGTGACAACCTCGTGTAGACTGCCTTTAATTGGACTATACAAGGTCATCGTCATAGCTTCAGCCAGTTAAGCTTGTTACAGGGTCATGCACCTGTCACCTGTTAATAACCATAGAGCAACGACATCAGTATGATTTCATTCTATCTGTAATGAAGGACCAGCAGGGTGAAAGAGCCCCTGATTCTCCGGTATCACGCCCGTTACGTGACTTTCGTGAACGCATCCTTCAGTGTTTTTCCAAACTTTAAAGCCAAAGTTCACGCCCATCCCAAACCATTATCGGATCCAATCGTTGCACACGAGCTGTTAGTTGGAGTCGGGTCATCGGGGGGCGGACTCGGTTCGGACGTGAGCATCAAAGAGCAGGGGAGTTTGCCTTGACGAGTCAGGGTCGAAGTCGTCCGACCCGACCCAGAACCGGACCCGTCCGATTGATCGTCGGAACATTCGACCTGGAATTGTCAGTTTGATGGTATTTTCTTTGCCCTTATAAAACTGATTTTGGGGTCCAGCGGCCATCTGCTGTATTCACGAGCAATCATGGCCTGCTACACAATTCACCAATGCCGGTAAGGTTGTTATTGTGAAAAATTGTTATTCGAAAAATACCTATGTTCTTGTTTATCTCTCAAACTATGTAGTGCGAACCTCATCAGCGAATCGCACCCTGTGGAACTTTGCTGGTTTGGAGGGCGCGACACCATTTGTGATGGCCGAGGGATGTACCAAGTTGGATGGTTTGATCATCGGTTGGGGAGGAGGTTGCTGGTTGGTTGTTGTCGGCTGGAAAAATTTTTTCATAATGCAACTTTCGTACAAACGAAAAGCTTGATGCGCCCGACAGAACAGCGAGGAATCGATTAAAACGAGAGTCGTAAACCTATACCTGAAAAGTCGTTCTGATTGGCGAGTTCTTATGAAACGTCCGTGGCGGCGCAGCATGTCCATTTGCTGTCGGTTTGGATGGTAGTCGTGGTTTGGTCCTGGAATTGTTTAGGTCCGTAAGTTTCGTCAGTCAAAACATATCAGACGGTCCTGTTGTTTCATTACCATCGTGAAACTGTGATTTTTGGCTTTTTTTTGTTTCACAGGATTTGCCACGTAGCCTTCGGGCGTTTGCATTGGGCGCAGAAACACTTAAATCAGAACTTTCTAACTGTCATGACACTACCGGGTGTCTGACTAGCAAAACTGACTGACAACAAATACTGACCGATTTGTGGGAGCACTGGTCGCAATGTGAATCTCCAGCCGGGATCTAACACGCATTTCGCGGTTTATATCAATTTTTCACCAATAAACCAAGTTTTTGTGAAAAGTGGGAGTGTCATTTACTCACTCTGGCATGTAAAACTCGCAAGCCTTGTTTGTTTTGGCCAGCTGTAAGCGGCTTACTTACATTATTTACTGTAACAAAACCTGGCTATACGTAACGTATTACACTATCGTGCCAAGTCTCGATAACATTTTTGTAATGTTTTTTTTGACACATTCTGGCTGTCCTGCGTCGAAAAAGTGAGTAATTTGGGTACAGAAACACATCACAATAATAAAACATGTTTTGTGTTCAACCTTTGATGGTTGAATAATTGTGTCAAAACTTGTTATGGACCAAAATATGGATTAGTGAGTAAGCCGCCAACAAAACATGGCTGAATAATCCCAGTAAATAAAATTGGCTTTCTTTCCTCAAAACAGAGCGAATGTAAAAAAAGCCTCCGGACCAAAAAACGTTCCATTACCGTTCTTATAAAAGTATTCGGTTTCACAATAAACATAAACAGAAGAAGCAAGTTGCTGCCCTCTGTCAATGTTCGTGTTGTGGTTTTAACACGGGTTTGCTTTTGCTTTTCCCGGCACCCGGCGTTGGAGAAGTTTGGGGTTGATATACCAGAATTGTCTGGATCCGAGAATTTCCGAGTAAAAGTGCACAAATTTATTGAACGCTGAACTTGTCCTTCTCAAAACACTGAACGAAAATACTACCTGCCGTATCCATTACTAATCGTGCCATTATAATTCGGCATGGGCGGTGGTGGTAACAGTGCGCTTCGTAGCGGCTTGTTTGGTGAAGCACCAAGAGTGCGCTGTTGTTGTTGAACTTGTGGCATCCTCTGATGTTCCATGTGCTGCGCGTCGGCGCAAATACCCGAATCCGTGTCGCTGCAGCTGTCGCCTGGAAAATGTTGAGATTAATTTCGCGATGTTTTCTGAAACCAAGCATATGGACCCGATCTGTGCACAAGAGTGTGATGCGGACACCAGATCTGTTGCAACTCTCACAAGTCGACTATTTCACATGCGGACCCAGGATGCAACTAATGTTTTACCGGCGCTATAAATGCATAGGTGCACTATAAACCAAGCACATGGACCCGAGTGATCTGTGTTCATTAGAGCTGTAGACAATGAGGACAAATTTTTGTTATAATCATTATTTGTGATAGAGGTACAGCACAAATTTCATCCAGCGTAAAATTTGGTGCCGGGGAACAACTTTTACGCTGGTCGAAATTTGTGCCCCAACTCTATCACAAAATATGATTCAAACAAAAATTTGTCCTCATTGTCTACAAGCTTAAAATGGACAAGTATAACTCCACCTTAAGAAATCGGCCTTTGATTTTGCAACAAACCAAATTATGAAACAAAATCAAAACTGACGAATTTGATGCGATCCATTGTTTGACGATTGACTGGTCGTACTCGACGACGGTGAGTGACCGTTGTGATACAATGGGGCTCGGGATGACATGCTCGGGTCCATTCTTCACAATCTTTTTTCTTCCATTTAAGGAATATTCACCTGAATAAATATGCATTTGATAATCTAACGAACACTAATATCTGATAATTTTGCTTTTGGTCAGAACAATAGACAGTATCAAGATGCCGTAACTCTACAGTGGCTCCAGAGCTTGTCAAGAAATGGAGCAGATACTGTAAGCGAGGACCACACACGCCACGAGAGATAAATTGGCGTATAAAACGGGTAACAAATAAAAATTGCAAACATCCTGGGTTCCTGGTGGTCGTATCGGAACAAATTGGGTACGCATGCGTTCAAAAAAAGGTCAACACACACAGTGTGACCCAAAATGCGGTAAGCGACAGAAACAAGATAAATTTCACGAAAACGTCTGTCACGACAGGGAAACGTCCCGATGCTGTGGGTGGGCACGGAGTATACGAAAATGACACTGGTGCGAGCATTGCGCTTACAATCTGGAACGGATTTGAAGCATGGGATGAGAAATGATCGTGATGAGAAAAAGCATAACAAATGCGTCCCGGAACCGGAACCTTACCGGAACTGCTTTGAGTGGGACCTAAAAAGGCCGACTTCTTATTTTTTGGACGCTGCCATACTACAATGATCACAGATCTAGTGTCCCTAATGGTTCCCTTGTGGGCATATGAATGAGTGTTTTCTTTTTTCTGTTTTCATTCGTTTTTGGCTGTGTCATGGGCAGAACTGAACACAAAATGAAAGTTTTTGTGCTGAACCTTTTGTGAAGTCACGACGCTACAAAAACACAGAAAGTTAAAAATCGCTAGTTGAAAACACGCCAATTTGACCAGTAGTATCCAAGAAATGGCTCCAACTTTCCCTTTTGCGGACGTTCAAAAGTTCGAGCCATTATTAGGGCCAAAAACGCAATGAAGAAGAAATGTTATGACAAAACAAGGTGGTTTGACATTTTTGACAGAGATTAGCATCACAGAAAAACCAAGACTGAAAGGCTGAAACGAAACGCGGCTTCGAGAAAACAACTGACTGGTTCTAGGGAACAGCGAAACTTTGTCATTGAGTCTCGGTTTCATGCTAAGCGGTTTCTTGAAGTTGGTTTTGTCGCAATGTAATAATAAATACAATGTGCATGCACATGTATTTTAAGTCAACAGCGAGGCCCCATGGATATATGTACAGTGCTGGAAATAGGAGGTTTGTGAAAGAACGATATAATCCAAAAACTGAACCAGATCCAAGGCCATACAGGAAATGCCCTTCGTTCTTATTGCCAACACCACACACGTTGCGAGTTCAGAACACCGATAAACACAAGACCAACCGGCGGCAAAAACTGTCTTGTTCGAATGGTATATCGCACGGATCTCAAAAGGTCGTGGAAAGAAGTGCGTGTTTGTGTGGTAAGGATTTTGGTCAATTTTTGAAAGAAAGAGAAATAAACGATGTCTTCAAAATTTCGGCTGCCGAATATAATGACAAATCAACAAGTGTGTGGTGCACATAATGTTTTCACACAACAAAAGCGCGTTGGGTGCCCGTTTGCGACTGGTAGCGGAACGACAAAAACTGCCGTTCCGGACAATTATGGTCGGAAAGTAACCGAGTTTCGGTTCTCGAACGGATCGAAAGCCAAGTCGGGGCCCCGAACGACCGAACCCGGGACATACAAGGTGTACAAGAAATATGACTCCCCTTTTCCGAATCGGCGAGAGTGCTGACTGAGAAAAAACACACTTTCTGATAAATGTGCTGAGCGACTCAAGTGACATTTATAATTTCTTTTTTCGACAGCAACGGACGAGGCCGGATGGTGCATCCCACACATAAAGGATTGGATACGTTGGGTCATTATAACCAGATGTTTTTCCGGTTTCGAGAAAAGTTGCCCTCCAGTGAAAAGGGTAAACACAAGTGCCCGACAGCTGTCAATCTTGCGCAATTTTAATAATAACAACCACACAGGAGAAGGATATCATCCATCCAGCTATACATACAAGAAAGTTCGATCACTTTTAGAAGACGAAGCTCCGTCGTTGCGATGGTCTCTGGAACGTGTTGCGGCTGCGTCGCCGCTGACTTTGAATACAAAACAAACTAATGAAATTGCAACCATAGTGTACTGTGGACACAGTTGAACCTTTTTTACGAATTTAATCAAGTCAAAGCAGTCCCTGAACTGGGTTGCCGAGAACTTTTTTCCGAACTCCGAAGGTCGGGGCAAGACGTTCGTTGGTGAGCTGGGTTGATAATGAAACAGAAATTAATCAGTGCGCCACGCTTGTAATGTGCACTCTTTTCTCTTTCTCTATTCATCAAAAGCAACAGCAAATAAGATGCAATATACCTACTTCTTCTTCTAGTATCGAACAAACTTTCAGGTCGAGTGAGCGAAACCAATCTATATAAAAGTGAGGCCAGAGCGCAGAGCGTTCTTTTATTTTAGTTTCGAAGAGTGAAATCAGTTTCGCGTTTTTTTTCTCGTTCCAATTTCAGCCGAAAAAATAGAGACCTCAACGCGGACCATGCATGCAAATGGGCCTATTGCGCGATTAGTTCGCAAATACGGTTTGGTCATGTCAAGAGGAAGGAAAGAAAGAAGCAAGATGCGTGCGCAGCACAAAAGTTCATCCGAGGCGGAGCAGCGAGTTAATTTAATTGTCGTTAAAAGACAAACAACAACACGCGAATTACTCAATATCAACTCAATTTAGAAATAAAAAAACAGTTTGGCTGAAAAAAATGGGCAGCGAAACTTACTGGGGAAGTAGCAAAAGTAAAGTTGGGTTAGTGTTGTTTCCCTCTGCTTAGAGCAATCGTTAAAATCCAGATATGACAGAAAATCCAGGAAGGGTTTAAACCCAAACACAAACCAATCTGCTTCTTAAAAACAAGCATATGAAAAAAGTTAAACATCAAGCAAGCCAAGAGACCAACGGTGGTGTTCGGTTGTGCGCGCTAATTCATTTATAGCAGGAGAAACATGCCAAGTTAGATCAGTAGAAAGTAATGCGTGAACGTGGGGTTCCAGACCACGTTTACCTGGTTCTGGCTTTGGAAACATGCAAGTGAGACCTGAATTGGCCATAGCTGAAAAACTGTTCTGTTCGAAATGGCCTGCAAATTCAAAAGAGAGCTCAAAGCACATTTTTTTCGTTAAACACGATGATGAACCCAATGCTATGGCGCGCGCGTTAAATTTTGTTTATTTGCACAACTTGCTTGCCTACATTCTGGGAATTATGTCTACACTCACATGAAGACCAATAAATAGATTTCAACTGAAAAAACCCACAAGGATGTTCTGTGGCTGTGGCCGACAGCAGCTGTTGCTCACAGAAGCGTGAGTCGTATTCTCTAAATGCTTGTTTTTTTGCAATTGTATTGTGTGGGTCCGTGATTTAGTCCACATCTCACAAGTTAAAAAATATAAAATAATGACTAAAAAGATGCAATTCTGTACGATTACGAAGCTAGGATTGAAATTTGAAAAAAGCCACCCGGGCTTTGCACAGTTGCGTGATCTTTTTAAAGTGCAGATTCAACAAGGAATAATGGTCCATGATAGATCACATGAAAAACCGACATATTGAGCACGAATTTTAGTTAAATAGGAACAATCGATCGATGAGCACCTCCAAACTTCCGTTCCCAAAACCTTAAGTGACCTAAAATGGCAATTAGGAAAGCACGCAACAGAGCACAAATCAAATTTGACGCTTTTTCACACACAAGATAAGATTACTTGACACTGGTCACGAACCAATGGAGCCAAATTGGCGGACAGCTAATAATTTGCAACAGAAGAACTAGAAATTTAGCGTCATATCGTAAAAACTTCAAAATATCGCGTTATAATCGTCATCATTATACGAACATGTTTCCATTTTGTGCCAAATCATGTCATCAGGTCAAAAGTACGCGCACCAAATCGGTCTAATTTCAGGTTCACACTGGTTCAAAAATCGGAAAATTTATTGCTGGCGAGGATTTCAGAGGGGTTGAAACAACAACCACATTGGTACATATAAGACAAAACAATGATACATGCCCATTTCCCTCTTGGGAGTTACATACTTCCTGGATTTGAGGCCAGTGTCACGTGGAAAAGTCAGAGGGCCAATTTTGCCTGATTAATGAATGTAACGTATTTTTGTGCATTTTTAAAAATAATGTCTAGGAATAATGAGCTGAACGTATTTTCCCTCAAAATTCAGGGAATCTTACACAATGGAATTTGCCGGTCTGGAAACTCAGGAATTTGGCGCACTAATCAGAGCACACAGACTGAAATCAACCCAAGAGTAAGGTGCAATGTTGGAGTAGAGTACACATGGAAGCTTTTATTGAATTGAAATATAAACACAACGTGAGTAAAAATACCAGGAAATATGTACATATATGTATGTCCATAGGCACATGTGGTGGTGGGTGTAGTATGTATAACATCTGGCAATGAAAATTTCGGTTTTGTGCGCAGAATTGAACGAATGTTATCCATGTTTCATTTCAACATACTCATATACCATGGTGAGTCACTAAAATATCAAACATACATAAATGTACAAAATTTTTAGCTTTTTATTTGTACGAAAACATGAAACAGGCGCTATTGCTTTTGTTAACCAAGTATATTTTGTCTGGGTCCGAGATTTTCTGGCTGTATTTTATATTCGATTATCGCAGAAAAAGGTTACTTGCTGCTGCTGGCCAAACTTACTCACCCCACCACCAATCTGCCAAACAAACAAATACAAAAAGCGTAAATAAAATGTGTGCTCATATTCGCGGCGTAGCGGGCTTGCTTGTTTATTTACTTCTAATCCATAAGGGCTCCACCAGATAGACCCGAAACCCGAAACACGAAATATAAATTTTTTCTATGTCCATGTTTCGGGTTTCGGGTTTTGAAAAAAAAACCCGAAACCCGAAACACGAAGCATGATAATCGAAAATGTTTCGACTGACCGTATAAATTGGGCACGTTAGCTACAAGTGGCAAGACCGAAACATTTTCGATTATCCTGCTTTGTGTTTCGGGTTTCGGGTTTTTTTTCAAAACCCGAAACCCGAAACATGGACATAGAAAAAAATTATGTTTCGGGTTTCGGGTTTCGGGTCTATCTGGTGGAGCCCTTAGTGTTATTGTCGATGTTGCAATTTTCTCGCAACCGTCTAGTGACACGACAAGGTTGATCGTTTTTTGACGTGAGAAGTTTACGGGCAATTTTGGTTTGAAACGCCAACTTTGAGCGGCCCTAAATTGTTGATTAAATTTACGCATCGTAAAATAAACAAATAAAAATAGGCGTTAAGTTTAGTGGAAGATCATCAGATTCTGATGATATTCTACCCATCAGATTGAGTTAAAAATCTCGGAACCGTGAAACTCAAAATATGAGAATAGTGGAAGAAGAGCCCCTCCCGACAAAGAATTGCTATAGGTAACAATGCACGACAAATCAAATACCGACACTATAAAACCAAGTAATTTTTTGAAGAAATCAATCAATCAATGCATGAGAAAAAGTTTGACCGAAGCGTGATAAACTGATTCTGGCATTTTGATGCAACAAATGTATGTTTCGGACACCTGCTGAGGAGAACGAAAATTATTTTTTTCATTTCTTGAGGCCAGTGTGACAAATAAAACCACATTTTTTAAAACAAAAAGCATGGGACTCCAAAAAAATAAAATAACAACCCTTTTATAACCCGAGGTGACTGACCCACATGCAAAATATAACAAACCAAACATCAAAATCAAAAAACGAAAAAAACACAAAAATTCTGATTTGAATGCACCAAGTTGTGACATCCTTACAATTGGTTTCAAACTGAAATATGACTCTTTTTTGTTTGGATTCTGAATCCGACAGGAAACATAATGTTCTGCGTTCAAACGCTTGAACCGAGCTTGCGGTTATGTACTTCAGGTGGCATTTTCGAAACGATGTAAAGCTCAGTTGGGTGTAAAGGTCAGTGGGAAGTTTGGAATTGAAACATTGCACGCTGAACAAGCAGCAGACCCGTGTTTCTGAACGAAAGGTCAACTTTGATAATCTGCTGTGCAGGTGTCGTTTGTTTGCAAACCGAGCTTTCCACCGACCTTTACACCCAACTGACCTTTACACCGTTTCGAAAATACCACCCATAGACCTTATTCAGTAAACCACCACAAAAAGTGCACAACATAAACGGAACTTACTCCTCTTAGTTAGCATTGTCTGATTGTATTAAATTCAGCGGTTTTGTATTCTGAACAAACACAACGCGCAGATACAACTGTGCTCATGATATTCTGAACACGTTCCAAACTTTAAAAAAAGCGCATGCAGAGAACACCAACTTGGAACACTGACATTCTGTGTGCAGAACAGAGCAGAACAGAATTCGGCCACCAAACAATTTGCTGTCATCTCAGGCCCCGGGCATTGTCCACCTGGCGCCACCAATACATATGTATTTACTGTACCTGCCTGTTCGACCATAACAGTGCTCGCTCGCACAAGGCTGCAAGCAGGTTTTTATCAAGAAAGGCGCTGTCGGGCCATATACTTTTCACATTTTTTCCAACCGTAAAATCGCATAGCGCTAAATCGGCCATTATGGTCGAATAATGGTTTCTTTTTTGCGTCGTTTGTCAAATACTCCAGTCAGGTTCAAGATTACAGCCACCCATAATGCTGAGTACCCGAAAATGGCGGTGCATTGCACGGAAGACGACCTGGTGCACCACCGGGACGTCCAGAAATCTACATAACCAGGTTCGGACATGGGCCATAAAGTAGCGGTTTTTCATGCAAAATTATGTGCGAAAGTCAAATGGAATCAAAGCCAATCACGCATCAAAAGGGAATGTTGCGTTTCAAGCGGACAGGCCAGCGTCTTATTGGGAGCCGCAGTGAAGCAATGAATAGAAACTCAAGTGGGAAGTGAGAATGCTCAAAAAACTGTAACTAAAAATGAGATAAAAATTCACCTCTTCTGTCCGTATGTAATAAAATGTGAAGTCTTCAAGACGCATTATCACATGGTCTTCTGCCGGCGCCAGGGGGAATTTTATGTTATTCACTGGACGCACAATACGTGCGATGATGATGCCAACTGTGGGGCCTTTCTGGGCACAAATAAAGACAAAACGAGACACTAAACAAGATATTATGGGAACATTTGGTGGTTTTTATGGTCGTTTTACGTGCAAAGTACCCGTACATTGCGCACAAAAATGCAAGTTCTGAATACAAAACCAGCGGTACCACCCAAGTTTGTCTCGTGAGAATTCGCGTCCCAGAAACAGCACACAATTTCATTAGGCCGACGGACACTCAATGGTTTTCATTATGTAGTTTCGACTTTAACCATTCACGAACTTTATCTCCGTGAAAAGTTAGTCACCGGACACAAAAAACATCCTGATAAGGAAGTCGGGCGTCAAAAATAAAATTTTCGTTTTTTGCGCTCGTTTTTATCATCCGGGCGGTTCAGGGCGGTCCACAAGTTCATTCACTGTGTTTTTATGAACAGTCGCTTTAGATACACGGGCTTGTGACAGTGACTTTCTTAACTTGCTGGAGGAACTTTGCGGACCATTGAATGCAATGAAACACTGCATGACACAATAACAATGCATTATTTACATACTATACTATAATCCGATAGTGACCCATCACTCTTTCTTTTATCAAAGTGTTTCTTCTCTTTGGAACTAACGCCAGAAGAAAAAAGTTGAATATGTAAGGTATTCGCTTGACACCATCTGATTCTTGACATGCAACGATCTGAATGTTTTGAGGTCCTGAACCTGAATTCCACCAAAATTGTGTAACCCCTTAGGATCCATAACTGACAAAAAAACGGAGACAAATTGCTCACAAGTGTGAACCAAACGAGAAGCAATGAATATTTAGGTAGATGGCGAGCAATAAATTTAACAATATAAAGGTCACGGTGGAGTGATAAAACGCGGGAGAAAAACTGGCCAACGAAACTCGCTAAATTATGAAGCGTAGGGTACACCGAAACTTTTGAGATCCACCTTTCGGTTATTGAAACCGTGTGGTATAGTAAATTTCCAAGTTCGCTGCCGCACAGTAAAGTACGCCCCATAGTTAATGTCAGGTTCTAAACCCGAAAATCAACTTGTGAAACATTCAGACAGCCAACACACACGCAGCTTGCCAGCCAGCCAGGCAGCTGCGCGCAATGTTTCAGAACCGCGCATGGTTAGCGTTCGGGTTTATAACTTGACATTAACTATGGGGCGTATTTTACTGTGCGGCAGCGAATTTGGAAATTCACTATACCCAATAAAGTGAGCGGACTTGCGTAAGAAGCTATGTAGGTATAAAAATGTTTTATGGATTTTATGTTATTACACCACTCCATCACAAACAATGGAATTACGAATAAGTATAAGCATTTTAAGAAGCTTCCTGGTCTGCAACGATAACATAAAAACAGGGTCATAAGGACAAATTGATAACAACTTGGTACTGTAACTGGGTAGACAACATCAGTTTTCTAATCGTTATCACTGAAGATGTACCTTTGTAAAACGATACTCAGGCAAAATGTACAAGATGGCAAAGTTTCACCTTGCTGTTGATAACATACAGAAAGACACTATGTATACTTTTCAGAAGTTTGCCGTCAGATCCCTTTGCCAGCGTGCTAAGCATAAAATTCGGTTTTGCGGTTTCTGAATTTGAAACAACACACAGAAATGTTACCGCAAACCTCGAAATATCACCGAATCTTTCACCAACATTCCCAATCTGTCAAAAGTGTCAAATCTGATCCTCTAAGTGTTAAACAAATAGTTTAGACAGTACGCAGTTAAACGATCACCACAGAATAGAATAAAACCAGAGCAGGAACACTTTAGAATTACGATATTTCACTCACTTTTCAAGAAGTTGCAGCGATATCACAAAAACGCACGTGCGCAGCAGCCCCCTATTGTGTATCAGGTGTCACAAAAGTGTCTCATTTTGTCGCAAAAGTTGTTGGGTTCAGAGAAAGTGTCCATCTTCGCACTGCCGCACCCTGCGTGTTCGGTCATTTCAAACACAAATATTACTGTGCGTCATGTACACACACTTTTACTCTTTTCCCGCAAAATCTGAATGATGACTAGACAATCCTCTTCCCAAAACGAAACTAATCAGAGTGCACAATTTCACAGTGGAGTTTTGAGGTCAGGCACGAAACGAACTTGGGGTATGTTGAATCACCATGGAAAAGTGATGGACTAAAAATCGAAGAAAATGAGTAATTTTTTGTAATATAATATTTCAGTGAAGAGTGAAACACTTCAGTGTTTCATCAGCAACGTGCATAAAGCGGATATTACGAACTGTATAAAATTTGAAATTCCAAAACAAAACGGACGGAGGATTACGCAAAGGATTTACGTGCAAGCGTGGCGCAAATAATATGCGGACATGAACTTTCAAGGCAACAAACAGCCGCTAAGCGCCACACATCACATGCGATCAAAATCATGATGATGTGGGAAGATAAATCTGTGATCACTAGGAAGAAGATTGAAGGGCACTACCTACACTCGTATGCAAGAGAGTTTATGGCCACACTGCCCGCTGGTTTTGAAAGATGACCTTCAAGAGAGACGGTAAAAGTTTATCATCAGTTTTACTCCAAGTACGTACATACCTGATTTACAGCATCAGAATCACCCTTGCATGATGCGCCCTTGCACGAAGATGCCTAAGCCAAGGGCGGCCTTAGGTTAAATCCGGAAACCGGAATCCGGAAATATTTCCGGAAAACGTATTATTTTTGCATGTCAGTTTTGGAAATGTTTTGTATTTTTGCATGCAAATTATTTCCGGTTTCCGGATTTCGGATTTAACCTAAGTTCGCCCTGAAGCAGCGAACCCTTGATCTTTTTGTTGCCAAACCCGATCTGGACCAGTGCCCAGCTGTTCCGATGAATAATCATGAGAGACACACGTCAAAAAGATGATGTGAAGACGCATGCATGACAAGCGTGACTGGCCACAAACGGTGCTAGGGATTCGGACATCGCGACTCATATCAGATGCACGATCCGTAAACTCATGAAGAGGACTGACTACATATGTTTTCATGGTGACGATGGCCTGATGCACCACCATGATGGGCCGAACAAAGTTCGTTAGCTCAACTTTGTGATTCTTTTTCAGCCAGGGCTACAATAGTTTTGAATGACATGTCCGAACTTCACCCACAGCGCTGGTGACAACAAACCTCATGTTGATGATCATGACATGAAACGCTCAGGGTCACCCAAGGACATTTTGCCCATGTGCATATCTTTTTCTTTCCAGCTGTGACTTTTGATATGCACAAAAGGGCCACATACCTTTACGTTTGTGACATGTCTTGGTGACATGTGGAGAACTTTGAACCAGGAACCGAGATGCTCCTATTTGGCGCATACCTTGCGGTTAATCAAGTCATTTTCTTATCATAACAATACATTATAGTAGAAAATATGATGTGAAACTGCTGATGACGGGAAGACGACGTGTATTTCTATGGAAAAATCTCATTGTGGTGATCCATGTGGGTAAAAATTGAAATCGAGTCAATGGTTTCCCTCTGATTTTAAATGCCCGAAGAAGTGCCTATAATTCTCAAATCAATCGATCAATTTGAAAAATTATTTTTGCCGTTGCAGGGAAACATCAGGATGGTACAGTGACAAATCCGAACTAAATTGATGGAGTAGATTTTGACATTATGCAATTGTGTTTACTAGCAAGAACAAGAGGAAGGAGAATACGGATCACAAAATCAAAGTTCCTCCGTTGCGTGGGAGGGGAAGCGAACGGAAGGGAATATTGTACCTATGTTCATCTTACTTTAAGGTTTCCGCCGTGCACTTTTTTCGGCTGTGTGTGCATCTTGAAATCTTCATTTGGTCAGAAAGGGTATCCAAACAAAAAGAAAGCACCTAGAAAACGTCAAAAATACGGTTACCCAACAACTGTGGGTACAGGTAACTGGAATACCTTGGACTGAAAACTGAGCCGCGCGCCAAAGCGATTTATTTCGCTGAAAAAATATAGACTGATGTCGTTTTGCTTGTAACTGAGACTCTCTCGTTAATAAAAATGGACCGGTTCCTCGTATATACTAAAACATGCCTGAATAACACCTCACGGTGGGTATGTACCTGTATACGTACCCGCTGGTAAAATATGTACATGAAAAAACATGATGGTACTTGGCACCTCCAATGTTTGTTTAGTGCTAAAAAGAACCTCGTCACGGACGATTCGTCACACCAACCATAACCAGCATTGCAAATTTGTTTGTCTGCTTTCAGCTCTAGTGGAGAAATGCTGTTTTCCGGATGTTATTTCGGATTTGTAAATGTTTCTTGGCCGGGTACAAAAAATATACAAGCATGATTTAAGGCACTTGAATCTTAGGCAACCAAGTCCAGAGTACCGGACAAACAGAAATTGCGCGAGCGTATGCAAAAATCTCGCCACACTTTACATTTCAATAAATAATGAGCACATTCGGTAAATAAAGTTGTAGCGTCCGAAAATGGTATGGGTCTAGCAGTGCTTACAGACATGAAGCGAGACCTTGAAAGTGCGTTGAAATTTATCAACAGGCACTTCTAGAGCTTTTCCTGTCCCCAGCTACCTACGCAAGGTAGAACTTGAACCGAATTTCAAAATGAATCGTCGAAACGCTACGTAAACCTGGCATAGTCCGACCATTATGCTAATTTGATTACTCCATGTGCGTAACCGACTTTCGTTTCGGCGGCTTGACATGGAAGGGCTAAAAGCTGGTCTTCTGGCTTACAGATTGATGTTGGTATACAGTATTTACGTGCGGGACTGAATTTCGGGCGCCTCACAGAGCTATGCTATAATTTTGTGCAGTTTGTTGCAACAACCCGATAAGATGTGTACTCCACATGAGTAAAATCAGGATTCTATTCAACTGAGGGCGTGGCGTAGCTGTGTGTATGCGGCCCCACTGGCACATGACCGTGTAGCATTCATCTGCATATCTGTTTGCTGGAACATCAGCCGGTTTTACCAGAGAAGAGCAGCACAACGTGACATGCTGAATACATTAATGACGGTGCACAACGGAGCGTCGAAAGTACTGTGTTTTTTAACCCAGAAGCGGGACTTTGATCTTGTAACATGGTCTCTCCATTCAGATCCACCAAGTTTGGCTCTTGGTGCGGTTTTGATACAATTTCGCACGCGATATAATGACAACAGGCGGGAAACAAGGACTGCACACGTGATACAAACTGCGGATGCGATACTGTGCCGCGGTGCCAGCTTTTGTACCCACCCACTGATATAGCAGCACCAAATGCTTCGGGAAAAGGCAAAATTTTTTGTGCTGAATGTTGCAACACGCCACACGTGATCAATAAAGAAACCCAATCAATACAAAATGCAGAGTAGCGTAAAGAATTTCACAAGCATCTGATAGTGTCCCCCGAAAAAAGAAACATATGCAAGCGGGTGCAGAAGTACACACATACATTTACAATCTTTTAGGGATGAGGACCATGAATTCTTGCGGTCAAGTGTTTGGTTTCTGGCGTGTCCGAACTCAGTTCATACCCCATGCCCAATGGCTTATTCGGGACGACACGACGTAGAAAGAATGTATTTGACGAGAGTTTGTTGCGTGGTGCCGTCATGACAATGGATCACACATGAGGTACATACCACGTATATGTGTAGCTTGTCAGCTGTTGGTTGTTGTCGTCGTGTGCAATGGATATATTGCTACTCAGTTATGTACTGTACATTCTGCTGCTTGTTTTGTTTGAAATTTTCGACAAAACAACGCACCCTATCATCAGCGCCCATGTATTTTGCTATTGTTGATTCGTTATTTAAAAACCGGTTCGCATTTTGTACTGCTAAAAAGCGACGCGGACATGCACACACTGCAGTCACATGGCCCAAATTCGCAACCGCCACCGGGTCTAGAATATTGGTGAAAACCAACAGAGTCATTTGCTTACAACCGTCATGTCCTGATGTGCTGGCTGGCTATGAA
>JASAMV010008887.1:0-12689 GCA_030248065.1 Rhynchonema sp. JSB1_4
GTTGGGGGGTTGAGTACTTACCTCTCGCAGCTCCAAATCACACCACTCACAAGCAATTTTATACCTTTTTAAGGCAAAAATCGGTATTTTTTTACCTTATTTTCCCAAAAATCGCGTGCAAACCCACCCATAATACCTATTTTTAGGCCATCTTCGGCGAATATTTTGAAAAAGTACTATTTTTACCTCAATTTTTGGCCAAAATTGTATCACAAAAACGGTGTTTTTTCGCCTTTTTGGGTGACCAAAATCATACCTCTCACGCTTTGTTCCCAACCCCGCATCATACTTACCTCCCTGGCTCCCACACATGGGGCTGCCACTACACTGCCCCGGAGGGTACCTTGCAACCATCAATTTATGGTTTTTATAGGCAAAAATGGGTGTTTTTCGACCTCAAAACCCCAAGAATCGCTAAACCTCCATATAATAGGTATTTTAGGCAAATTTTCGGCCAAAACGCAAAAAAAGTACCAATTTTTCTGCCAAATTTGCAGTATAATGCATGCAAAAAAACACCCTTTTTTCGGACCTAGGGTACCTTGCAAGCTTCCGGAGGCTGGGTAGGGAGGTACCTTGCAACCATCTGGATCCATCCCCTCCCCAAGGCCAAGGGTACCTTGCAACCATTTGCCTGCCACTACTACACTGCTCAAAATGGTATATAAATCGGTACTTTTCACTCCAAATAGGCGATAAATCGCGCGCGACGCGCGAAATTAGCGTTTTAGAGCACATTTTCTTCAAAATTTCGACCTAAACAATTGTTCCCTCCTAGCCCGGCCGGTACAGTAGGTAGGTTGCCGTCCCACATTTTTGGTGGTAGATAGCAGTCGCTGCTGGGTAGCTACACCACTGGTTGAAAATACATTGTTTTCCATGAAAAGGACGTCAGATGATACACAATACTGATCACTTACTTGCCGAATCCGTCAGAAATTTTAGTACATTTGACAAGAAAATTCCTACTTTTTCAGTAAAATAAGTCACTTCAGAAGCGTCGGGCCGAGGTGCCCGGCCCGGCCTGGCTGACCCTCCAAATCTCCGGCCCGCCCTGCCCGGCCCAAGGTCGGGCCGGCCCGATTGCGACCTCTGCTAGGCGGTTGATGGGAAAACTGATTACCGTAAAAACCTATGTAGAAGGGGGCTCTATTAATTCACTGACCCGATTTTGGGGGCCCTATAACGGGGGCTCTATGCCGGGGGCCTCGATTAATTCACTAACCCGAAGTCCCGAACCTGAAAAATTGTTCCCAGAAATACCCCAAAAACCCCTGAAAATGGGTTCGGGGTACACTATCTCCCCAATTTTTGCCTAAAATAGGCATTTTAGGCCTAAAATGGGCATTTTTAGGCCAAAAATGTGTGATTTTTAGGCCAATGTTCTCAAAAGTCGCCAAAATACCCTATTTATGAGAATTTTTTTCCCGAAAAGGGGCAAAAATAGGTCAAATTTTCGACCTCAAAAAGTGACTTTTTCCTGAATTTGGGTCTTCATCTATGGTGGGATTTGATCAGGTAACAACACAATTTTTACACAGCTTTGTTTCATAATGAAAAGTGAAAAAATTTAAAGGTGAACGGTGCACGGAAAAGTGACATTTAAACTCAGATTCCACCAGTAACGCTGTCAATGATTCTCGGCATGGTGGCGATCTATCTCGGCTTTGTACCAAGTTTGGATCCGGCTTATCGAACCTGTTAGTCATTAATTAATTAACGTATGTATATTGCTGTTTTATTGTGATTCAGTTAATTTGCGATAAGTGAACAGATTTTGTTCCAAATTCAGACGATCTGTGTGTGCACGCTGGCAAGATCTGGCACCGGCAAGAATGGTGGCGATTGATTGCACCGGCGTTGATGCACGCCTCAGACATGCACCTGTACTTCAATATGGTCTCGTTTATGTGGAAGGTTAGGAAAAATTATAGTTTGTTTTTTCGGTGATCACTGATCAGCCTGGGTTGCGTATTTTTGGCATTAATTTATGATATTGCGCAACTTACTAGTTGCTGGTAAATTGCTGGTCAGCGGTAGTTGTTGTACTAGCGGAAAAACCGGTTTTTTATATTTCGTGAAAAAAAATCGAAAAGAACACTACACTGGGGAACTACGCTATGTACCGTAAAAGGAGTGTACAGCAGTGTTTTATTCAGTTTTTTATAAATGTGAGCAATATTTATAATAATAGGGTAGTCTCAAGCTGCATATATAGTTTCGGACCCTATCAGCCGATAGACCATATAGATAACAGCGTTTATGCTCAGGCTTGCGGCTAATTTAAGCTGGTCGAAATTAGTGGTATTGAATAGAATATCAGTATACTTGTACTGGCGGACGAAAAAAACCGTTTTTCTCACGAAAAAAAAACAGGACCATTTGGGACGTAAAAGAACCGAAAAAACATCTGACTCATGGAAACGTCGGTCTCTTTTCACGAAATTTTCGTGTTTTTGACAGAAGTTGGGAAAACGTTTTCTTCAGAACAGCTTTGGTTCTAACATTAACATACTTCGAAAATACCTTATTTGTGCTTCCGCGATCCACTGCGGTGTGCGGTTCTTTATCAGTTTTAAGGTTTTCACGAAATTTCAAACCCGGTTTTAACCACAGTATAACTATCAGTAAATTGGTCAATCAAAAATTGTTTACAGAACTGAACTGATGCGGCCAAGACAGGTCCAACATCCGTTTAGATTATCAAGTTTGATGCTAATGTGCCATATTAGCCTGACATTCAGCAATAATTTTGTGTCTGTGATTTTGCAGGGTCGCCGCCTGGAGCGCTATTTCGGCTCGTTATACTTTGCATACCTGTTGGCCGTGTTCACAGTTCTCACAAATGTGCTCATGGTCGCACTCAGCATTGGCTTGGACGAATATACATTGTTGGATATGGGCTTGTCCACCCAATGTGCTGTCGGATTTTCGGGTTTGTTTTAAGGTTTTTAATGCATCATTTCTCCACGTTCCGATTGTCCTGCCGAAAACGACTGTGGTGGATATGATAATAATGAAACATTTTGTTTCGCCTCTGCGAAATTGCAAAAGTCCTGCGACACACTGCGACCGCCAAGCTGGTTATGACCAGGAGATCCTATCTGCAGAGTCTATTTAATTTTCGTTGTTTTTTGTAAAATTATAAATTTGACCAACCTACCATAGTAAATGTTGATCACACTGACTCGAATAAACAACATTCTGCGCTAGCGTGGTCAGATTTGCAATTGTTGAATAGCTACCCAATTACGCACTCGGTCAAAGACGTCCTCTTTGGTATTGGGTGGGACCAACAATCAGTCTGATTTTTAAGATATGCAATCATGTTATATCTCTCATCTTTATTTTTCAGGCGTAATTTTCGCGCTCAAGGTCGTCGCGCATCACTACAGTCCAAATGAAGCATCAGTTGTCGGCGGCATGTTCGTTGTGCCTGGCAAATGGGCAGCTTGGGCCGAACTGGTGCTCATTCAGTTGATGGTTAAGTTAGCGATTATGTTCATTGGTGTTATTTTTAATTTTGAAATTGATTTCAAACCGTCTCGGTAATGATGAACTTGGGTCCTTTATTTTTGCTGTTGATCGAGATTCGCTGACGCCACTTTGTATCAGAATAATGGCTTTGTGGCAGTCAGTGCGGGAGCGGGAACATTTTTATTGGGGTCGAAACGAAATAACAGAAACTTTTGTTTTTGTAAAGCTTTCGACAATAAATTCTGTTCACCTCAGGTGCCGCAAGCCTCGTTCGTTGGACACCTGGCTGGTATTCTCGTCGGTCTCGCCTACACGAATGGATATCTGAAGTCAATCATGGACAGTTTTCTGGCCCCGGACTGTAAGTGTTTTTATGTTTAAGGTTATTCAAGAAAACCGATATTTATACAATGTCGAACTTGTGGTGATCAGCTCGGTCCCGCCTTGCTTTGATCACGCGCGGACTTTCTTGCATTGTGCATACTAGAAAGATTACTGATACCTTCCATTTATTTGAGCAGCGTGGCAGTTTTTCAGTCGATGAAGAACTTTACACGAGCTTTTAGTTCGGCTAAAATCAGTGTAATCATGAAATATTCAGATATTTTTCAGAGCAAAAACACCGAGCCATTCACCAAATGTTGCTACCAAACCAAACAGTCGCCTGATCACAAACCATTCAAGCCAAAGCTAATGTTTCAGCCTCCTACCCCCGTCATCGTACGTACAACGCCAGTTGGTCTGAATCCAGGGGCTACCGCACTGGTCATGGTCATTCATGGTGGTCGTATATGAACCCGTTCGCGTACTTTGGCTCGTCGAATGCCAATCAATGTTGGTTTTGACATTTGACTTTTGTGAGGAAGCACGGATTTGCCACAAAAAAAACGAAAAAATGTGAATTTTTCTTAGAGTTGCTAGGAATTTGAGATCACACATGGTCAACAATCAATCTTGGCAAGCGATTTTTACGCTGGTCGAAATCAGAACTGTTGAGCAAATCATGAAATCCCAGGGCAATACAAAATGTTGCGTTGCCAAGCTGAGACCGATCATCAAGACCGATATCGGCAAGTAAATTGCCAAAAATACAATAAATACAACTTGATCAGATTATGGAGCCCCGCGTGGTCACTCGCGTTTCACAGGCGGCCAATCGGCAGACTACAACTATTATTACGATCGATATTCGGGTGGAATGAGTGAAGAAGAACAGATACGACGCGCCATGGAAAACAGCTATCGGGAAACGAGTGCGTTTGCGTTTTTTGTGGGTTTATTGTCGACATTCTACTCGGGTGTTTGGGTCATGTCATGTGATATCTGCTCGGTAATCGGATCTGTGTTGCTCGCTTGACTTTCCCACCAACCAACAACAATTAGTCCTGTCTAGTTCTGTCATTATAAGCTCACATGACGAATGCGCACATTTTTTATTCAGGATATCGCCCTGGCCCGTCAGCCCCGCCCTATCCCGAATTCGGAATGGGCGCGTACCCCAATCTTGACGAATATCGATAAACTTATTATGATTAAAGGAGATGAATATATATATTTCATGCTCATTGTTGCTGTGACTTTTTTCGTGAAGCTTTATTGGGCGCGCTGCATTTTTATTATGTGAGTCTGTTGAACCCTAATCACTTCTTCTATTCAACCAAATATGTGCAAATCATAATAAAAGGGGAGCTTAAAATTTTGTGTTCGTACGCTTTATGTGGTGGGCCCACCAATTCACTACGAACAAATGGCATGGTACATAGGACCACAAGAAACTTCTCGAAATATAACAACCTTGAAGAAAAAATAATAACAGCAGTGAGTTTTGCGCGATTCCCAAAAACCAAACGATTGCGTTTCACTTGTTCACAGATGTGTGGATACACCTGCTGGTTCGCGGTGGCATTGTCATGCAAATCTGACTTTCAATACGGCTGTTCTGTGTTTTCACATTTTCCAAACAAAAGAGCACGCTTTTCCTGACTTGTTACCGCATGACCACTTTGCGGTAGCTTGCGATGAAACATGAAATATCCTCTGCTTCTGTTGTTCATCAAGGTTCGTTCTTCCATTTCACAGTACCAACATATTGCATATGCGGTTTCAATAAATCTTGTTATCATGCCCATTGATTGCTTGATTGACATGGTAACATGAGGTCGTTACTTACATGTATATACATACCTAAGCGCTAGATATCAAACTTGGTGATCGATTCACTTCGGTCCTGAGCGCGTCGCGCAACGTTTTGAAACCAACCTTTACGACCACGGTTCGAGCCAAAGTAATGTAGCTGTCGGTTTTTGGGCCGTGATGACAACAACTCCTACACGGCTCGAAAATACTGTTTGTTCTAACCACCCATAGAGACAGAGGCTCCCTCTGCCTTTTCGGCCGATTCGTGGAACGATCACTGTGTCCACACACAGATCATTTCTCAACTCTAACGTCAACCTATTTTCTTTTCAGTTGGTCCTCTCAGCACAGCAAGCTGGTTCGGCAGACCCGACCGTTCACGTGGCTGCTAAACATGAAGAAGAGCCGAGGTACCCCTACCCGGCAGCTGCGAATGAGTTCAAAGATGGCGGATACCCAAAGGTTGCGGTTGCTCCCGATCGGTCGAAAGTTGAAGAAAACAAGCTAGCATCCGAAGAACCCCATGGTCACGATTGGCATTGGGATCCAATGTTGCCACCTACGGTACCCTCAACGAAACCAACTACAACGACTAAAACATCAGCAACCAGAAAGCCGACTACAACGACTACCACAACATCAACTACAACACCAACTACAACAACAACCACAACATCAACTACAACAACAACCACAAGATCAACTACAACACCAACTACAACAACAACTACAACACCAACCACAACAACCACAACTACAAAATCAACTACATCTACAACACCAACTACGACACGAACCACAACAACAACTACAAAACCAACTACAACAACAACTACAACACCAACTGCGACACGAACTACAACAACTACTAAAAAGCCAACTACAACTGCGAAACTTACTACAACAACCACAACCAGAAAACCAGCTACAAGCAGAAAACGAACTACAACCAGAAAGCCAACTACAACCAGAAGACTACCTACAATCAGAAAACCAACTACAACCAGAAAACGAACTACGACCAGAAAACGAACCACAACCAGAAAACCAACTACAACCAGAAAACGAACCACAACCAGAAAACGAACTACAACCAGAAAACGAACCACAACCAGAAAACGAACTACAACCAGAAAACCAACTACAACCAGAAAACCAACTACAACCAGAAAACCAACTACAACCAGAAAACCAACTACAACCAGAAAACCAGCTACAACCAGAAAACCAACTACAACCAGAAAACCAACTACGACCAGAAAACCAACTACAACCAGAAAACCAGCTACAACCAGAAAACCAACTACAACCAGAAAACCAACTACAACCAGAAAACCAACTACAACCAGAAAACCGACGACAACCAGAAAACGAACAACAACCACAAAACCCCCCACAACGACAACAACTAAAAAACCACCAACATCTACAAAACCGACGACAAGGCACCTGAACTTAACCTGGAACAAGAGCAAACCCGGGCGTCATCTCAAGTCAAGCGATTCTGATGAGGCAGAGGAGCAACCAGAAAACAACAAAGAAAAGACGAAGTCTGGCATTGAGGATGAAGGGGGCAAAGACGGGTCTTGGAGAAACAATGACGTGCTTTTCCAAAAAATTATGACTGATATTGATCAAATGTATGGGACACCAGAAAGCAATGGCAACAATACTGTCGAAAAAAAAGAAGGCAGAAATGACAAGAAGGAAGAAAACAAGAACATCAATGCTGAAGCATCAGCAATGAATGGAACCAAATCCACCAAAGGGAATGAAGTGAAGTCTCGGACACTCAATGGCGACCTTTTGCATACGATCACAACGAACATTGATCGGATTGGAATGCCAAAGAGTGACAACAACAGGAAAACAGAGAGAAAACGGAAGAACCTGAAGAAAGAGAAAGCAGAAGAAAGGAACAAGAATAGAGTAGAAAAGGCAAATCGCAAGAAGGCGACCAGGTCAGACAACGGATTCTACAAAAGCAACAACGGGAGCAACGACGACCTTTCTCAGACGATCGCATCGGACATTGAAGAAAGAGAAGAAGAAAATAAATCAGGGCAAGGTGAAAAGAAAGTTGGTGGTGGTGCGAAGAAAGGTCCAAGAAAGAAGAAAGCAGATTACGCGAAACACAAAGTTGACAATGAGAATCAGTCGACAGGATTCACCGAAGGTTCTGGTTCACACAAAAAACGTTCGAAACCAACAGACAACAAGAAAACAAAGAAGACAAAACAAAAAGCCAAATTAGGTGGGTTTTATGTTGGTTTCTCTTTGGCTGTCTTCTGTTATGGTACGTTTTTCAGTTGCTCTCAATTTCATCAGCCATCACAATTCTCTTCTGCAGGGATTTTCAAAAACAACGCCAACGCCAAGAAAGTAGCCGATGTTTGGAAGTCCAACAAGAAAGTGGATCCCGTCAAATCAATATTTGGGATTGACCAGCCAGCCCGTTTGTACCCATTTTTTTAAATTTTCGGTCGCTGAAGAAAACATTGTTGAACCGCGGTATCAATCATGATGATCAGTCCGGTCCCATCATCCATTAGTCACTGGACCAGTTCTACCCAATTTTGGATGTTTCCATGTTTACTACCAATATAAGTTGTGTGACCGATCACAAAGTTTGACAGGGCATGAACAGCTGCGCGCGGCGTGTCTATGGTCACCAGTTTCGACCTTCTCTCACAGACGGGTCCGGGCGGTGCACCAGGTCATCGTCAGTGCGTGCTAAAACACCAGATATCCACATGATGACTCCAAGAAACATTCTTCAGCGCACTGGCACCGCTTGCCCGATTTCCACAGAGTTCGGACGCATCATGACATAGTGCACGTTTACTGGCGATATCATGCGCCCTTCGTGTACATGGACTGAATGGGAGCTTGGCTTGACTGGATCAAATGTGATCACCCGGTTATGGTTTTGCTTTGAACGTTTGCGAACCCGCTCTGTGAAGTTAAGCACTGTCAATTTTGTGTCACCAGCTTTGTGTGGCAGCGGTCATGGTGTCGTTCTGTTAGTGTTTTAATAAACCGTCGATAATGTCGATCTCCTGGCGTGTCAAGTTCTGAATTTGCGAAACCGACTTCTGCAATAACGGCTTTCTGATCTGTGGTTTTTTTACTGATGACAACATTGCCAAATATCGGGATATCGACTCGGTGACGTTCATATAGATTACAAAAAATTATACACATGTGAATAACCACACCAATAATCATTCCTGGTCACCTACTGTTTTATCATACGCCCCATTCACAGTAACCATGTATGTGCAGCGATGGGTAGACGGAGGAGTGGGTGCATCAGAATTCTAAACATGAGACTTGATGACCTCCGCATTCAACACGTAGCTCTTCCTCGTCATGTCCACGTTTACACAGTAATACGGACGTGTTGTCCGGTCCGGTGACACCAGTGACAAATATATTTTCATTCCACAAAATAAATGAGTGTCAGTCAAGTCAAGTATCATTCCACGTCTCGATCACCTATAATCATATGGTCCATTCACCGTGACCATTGGTGGCGGTGGGCATGGCGGAGGAGTGGGCGCATCCGTATCATGAGACTCCACCTCCTCCGCATTCAACAATTCCTCCTCATCATTCTCCATGATTGTGTCCATCAACGTACCATCACCACCAGCCCCATCAGCGTCCATCATCGGATGAGCCAGACTCAGACCTGGAATGAAAATTGGAGACCTTCTTTGGGGTTACGTAATCATATGGTGGACAGCCAGCTCGTCTGTGAAAGCAGGTCGAAGCGCACAAAACACGCTGCAGGTTTGTGGACTGCTGCACAATATCACAAACCTGAAGCTCTACTGGCTCGTCTATCCATCGGATGAATTGAAGGGGTGATCGAATTGCTCGCACGTCGAATGGAATCCGATCGGCCTAGCGCGTACTCTTCCTAAAAAAGAAAACTAATCATTTTCCAGTTTTGTTATCGATAACGAAGTCTGCCCCTCTACATCGTATCACAGTCCGCTCAGCATTGCAGGTTGGGTCTACAAGAATGTCACACTTGGACTACAGTAACCTCAATCCATTTCAAGAAGTACACATTGCGCGGAATGTACGGTCGTTTGTTCAGTCTTTCCTGCACTGTCAAGAATGTAATGATGTCATCCAACGTGACGTCGTTCTTGTATTTCATCGCTGCGATCATTTGAAGTGCCTCCTGTAGAATGGGGAGGACCATGTTTGGTTGTGGGCGCATGAGTGTCTGGTGCATTCGCACTGACGATGACCTGGTGCACCGCCCTTCTCTGTGAAGGCAGGTGCAGACGGTCAAAGAAACATGCTTTCGTATAGTCTCATGTTGCACACAAAGAGTTCAGCTTTCCAATTTATCATCCGGTGCATCGGCACTGATGAAGTCCTAGCCATTTGTGAGTACATACGTGGGATGAAGGGCAAATTAAATGGCAAAACATTCAGCCTGACAACCACTTTTTAATAGTCAATTTTTCATATGTCCTAATTTGGTCCTGAATCTGTCGTCAGTGGCCTATAATAGTATGCAAAACGATCATGATTGTTCATGATGCCTGGAAATGGAGCGCCGCGATCAAAATTGCCGCCACCAAAAAGACGCCAGACTACAATTCACCGACCTGTATCTCTCCACTCAGTGCCAATCTAGCACCCCTGATCTGTCTACCGAAATAGTGCAGTTTCTGGAAGAGCACCTTGACTTGGCTGGATGCCAAATCGATGACCATTGTGATGACGGCCAGCCCGATGATGACGTACGCGACGATCATTGACATGTACCATAGGTTGCGACCATCGATGTCACCCACACCTGTTGCAGTTTGAGATGCGGAAGGAAGATTGAAAAGAAATGACTTTTCAGACGAATAAAATTATCATAAACACTTGAGGATGATGGTGGCCAGCTTTGTGCAGACTGGTCATCTGATGCAGTCGCACTGACGATGACATGGTGCATGGTGGCACACCGCTTGATTTCCCTCGTCAGACGAGCGGTGCACCAGGTCATCATCTGTGCGAATGCACCATGTATGTAGCCTTTTCCGGCATATTCAACAACATGAAAGAGCCCCCAAACAATGCATCAGCCTGCAACCAACCGATGGTCGTAATCGCGTTGAAGCCAAAGAAGAAGCCATAGATGAAATTCCACATGTCGCCCTTCTCCATCCAGTTGAGAATCAGCGAACCGAACGCGCAGTAGATCAGGATAAGACTGAACAAAAATTTTAAAAAAAATATCGCTAGTTTTTTTTAAATTGCGAATAAAGTTTCTTAGGTGTTTTGTTGTTCATGCCCGTGCCTAATGAAATGATTTACCCTTCTATGGCCCAAATCTTTTAGGCCATGTTTTAAAAGTTGTTCATGATCACACACAAAACACATAAAGAGAATGTTTCAGACCTGCGGCAACGTGGTTGATCTCTCGATTATTTTCAGCAAAGCTGAGAATCACATGCACAGTAAAGAGACTGACATGAAATCGAGAAATGCATCTTATATGGTCATTGTGCGACCCATACCTTGTGGTGCTCACCAACTGACGTGGTCTTTATACCAGTTTGTATACAGTGAGTATGCCTCAGTGACTAAAGATGGCGGGTACTGATCATGCCACAATTAAAATGGTACCCAGGGTGTAATAGTATTGCAAAAAAAACTAAAATAATCCCACCTGAAATACGCCAGAAATGGCATCTGTATTTCATCATCATCGTCATCTAAATTTTGTTGCAATGGGTGGAAACTCGACGGTACAGTGGAGGGTTGGATGAAGCCGTTTTGGGACTGAAAATCGATGAAACTAGAAAAATTACAATTTTTAGTTCATAAAATGAACTTTTATCACAATCATAATTTTCACGTGCATCATTCACTTTGCCATGCAACGGCTTCTTCTATGACCCATGCGCTTACCTCGTGCTCAGCACCTCAGGTCCAGTATTATGCACATAACTAAAAGCTTTAATTTTGTATTGATATTATACTCATGCACAAACAAACCGCGTTTTTCCACTGGTAATACAACCAAAGATTCCAATGGTGATGGTGCTAAACACCAAGTACAGTCAGGCACAACACAAAACGAGGGTATCCTATTGCCAGTTCCCACTACACTATTCTATATATATTACATTGGTGGTATGGGTAATAGACATTATCGCACAATATTATTATCACCTGCCCAACCCAGTGATAATCAGATCGCTTTAATAAAATAACTGACTTTAAATCTCAAAGCGAAAATAATTGAAACATACAAACCAAACCTGACTGCTATGGTTCTGCTGTCCAGTTGCTGCTGCTTTGCCACGCTTCTTCTCCTCGTGTTTCCGTTTCAGGTTCCTGTACTGTTTGACACCACCCACGTACGTTTTGGTGACCATCTCAGACATGAACTTGCCAATGTCGGCTGCTGTGATGAAGAGCATTGGAATGCCGACGAGGCCAAAGCCGACAGTGAACAGCTGACCAGCAGGTGTGCGCGGTGAGACACGCTCGTAGCCTGAAGCAACAAGGTTAGGCTTGTTGCACTCGCAAATGTCTTTGGACTCACGGCACCATTTGGTGCATTCGCAATGGCGATCGGGTCCAAGCAGGTCGGGAACATTTATGGATGGGTTGGTTGGGCCGGTTAAAAATCCCAAATGAAACATCAGTCAGCTAGCCTGTCGACGTAGCAACAGTCAACGTGTAGAACATCGAAGTCGGGAATGTCCACAACTCCCGCATATTGTCCGGGTCATTTGTCCACATTTGTTCGTGTCGTGCATATCTGTCCTGGTACTCGTGTGCCCACGAGATTGAGTGCAACAGCGGCAGCAGTACTGAACGCATCTGTGACGGGGATTGTCGTGTTGGACATTGTGAGAAGAACCACTTTGGTGCACGTAGAAACTAGTTTGAATTATGAGATTTGCCCATTAACCTCGTGTTCACATCAGGGCATCAGGGCATCGTCAGTGTGTCAGCTGGTCGGCGGAACAGAGACAAACTGATGCACAGCGACTGTAAAAATCGAACCTGTCTCTTTTCCTTCTCCATTTGCTCCTCGGTTTTGTCCG
>JASAMV010008889.1:0-78581 GCA_030248065.1 Rhynchonema sp. JSB1_4
CTGATGGAGCTCAGAAAATAAAAAAAAATACCAAGTCAGCTCTATGATCTGTGGACTCTTAGCCGCCACACAAAACGTATGCCCCCGGAAGGACTCGAACCTCCGACCTCCCAGCCATCAGGCCTGGACAGCCAGTTGCTCTACCAACTGAGCTAGCTGGCTGGCTGGCTGCGGCTCGAAATTGCGCTTATACCCATGCAACCGTGCAGACACACACTGCTTTGCACGCCACACGATACACGTTGCGCTGGCTAGCAGACTTCCAGTAAACATGCGAACCGCTTTGCGTTGCGCGATTTTTAAAGTCGTGACCCGATTATGTCTAGTCGTAACGTTTGTGACACGCATAGCTCGTTGATCACTGTGCTGGCGGTGTCGAGCCCGACAGAGTCATGTCCCGTCTTGTCCCGTCCCGTTGGGTCTCTGACGTGGCTTAGGGACGTGGCAGGAAGTCTTCATATAACACACACAATTCCATGCAACATGACCCAGCTGTGTGTGTCACGGTATACTAATGGCGTATCTCACACGGATGAACTGCAAAAAACACTTTCAGAAGAAGGAAAAACATCGCGAGCTGTGTTCATGGCGAGAAAAGGGAGCAAAAAAAACAAACGACAGTGAGGAAACAACTCCAGTTGCCTTAATTATGTAATACGATGTTCGTCAACCTAAACAGCTTTCACCTACCGGCATCTGCCATTCAATTATCAGACGGAGCAAGGCAGAAAATTGCAAACTCACACGTCGTTTAAGTCAGTTAAACGAACGGAAACTGTCAACTTGAACAAGATATGTGCACTTTCTCGAGAGAAAAAAACAGAACAGCCGGGACGAAAACATGGACAAAAACGCATGAGGACAGTTTTTTTGTCACAAAAAAGTAACGCAGGAACTTATACCCAGCTGTGCGAGCAGTGCATAACAACTAGAAACACACTTTTTTAGCCATTCACAGTTTCGTAAAAAAAGCCGAACTATCGTTCAGTTTTGTGCACATGCACATGACTATGGCACCCAGGCACAAGTAAAGTAAAGCTGTGCATGAGCACAATACACTGGCCTGGTAGCAAGCAAGCACCAACATCGCACTCAGACCTTGTTAGGAATGGACATGCTTCACTCTCATAGAATCCTCTGGGGCAGAAGCAAAAAAGCGCTTGTTATACTTCTTGTTAGTGCATCGTTTGAGGAAAAAAGAGAGAAAAAAGCTGAAGTGAGGCTGCATGTCTGGGATTTCAGACATTGAAACTGTTGCAAGATGGCATGTGAAGGAACACGATAAAATTTCATATATGCAGGTACTTGCGCTCGTGTGCTAGCAGCGCTGCTACCTCGCTTGCATTGAACTGAATTGAATTAACACTAACAGTGCGGAAATGCTGTGCGGCAATGCAATCGCGAAAATGCGAAGCAAACTGAGAAAGCGACATTTCATTTCGAAAGCAGAAACTGAAAACTGGAGCGACTATTCACCGCGGGTTCATGTATTGTGTGTGACTCATACGAAATACCACATAAATATCATATAACCAGTACATTGCAACGACACAATGAACTACAAAACAGCATTACATCGTACTAAAACAGAACGGCAGCCTGGCTGGGCATTACACCAGCAGCTTGATAGACTCTGAAGCCTGTGCGGCGCCCATACCAGCGAGCAGTGTGCAAGGAAGGAAGCCCCAATAATTGCATGTCAGCCTTGCACCCAAATGCGCGTGTGAGGCTGGCACTGAATATGCATGCACGGTTGGCACCAGACATGCGGGGAATTCCCTTAACATGAGATAGCATCAGTGTTCCAGTGTTGATATCGCGATGTTTGGCATGCATCATCACGACCATAGGAAGCCAAACGTTATCTATCTTATTATTTATCGTCTTTTAGGATCGCACTGGCCTGTTGACCGCGCATTTTAGCTTCATTAACGAATAGCCTATGTAGAATGAAATGATCTTTTATTTTCAACATTTTCGATACAAAACTAGTCGCGAGCTAGAAGCCACAGCCACGCCAAATACATGCATCTCTGCACAAGTTTCACCTGACAGACAGCTTTGCGCACCTGCTGCTTCATTAGACAAAAGTGCCAGGCAGTGTGTCCGTGTTCCAAACACAACACACACGAGGTGAATAAGTTCATGACCGTGTCGGTACACCTAAACAACGCGCAAGACCTCGTGCTTTGGGCAACAGCCAAGAACAACTATTATAACACCAACAGCCACCATACAAATTTGTATTGTTAGATTTCTATACGCGAGTAAAATTCCAAAAATAAAAGCCAATATACCAACAATAAACCAACAAACGCATAAAATAAGATTTTATTCGTATTTTTTATTTGCCATCGATCTTCACCGCAAACTGACAGTGACGTAAACTTCCGCATCAAACTAACACCAAACCAAACTGATGTCCAAAAGGACACCTTAGTTTGTGCGGAGCAAAGGGGGTAATACACAAGTGTCATCACTACCTGTCAGAGCAGATCCATCTAACTTTTCATCATGATACGCGCAGCACAAAAGTGCCTAGTCGTGTTTCACATGTATGTACATGTTATGTTTGCGGACAACGCAAAATCATACGCGCAAGGGCAGATTTACATGGTCGTATTATGGCGTGCCCTTGTAATGCGATAGAAATTCACGTAATCCCAAGCCAAGTTTGCGCGTAAGCGAAACATGCAGTGGGATGACATACCCTTTCCAGCATGCATGAACAACGTTACTATAATAATAATGGAAGGTAATAGCGCAATGCGGAAAGTAGGGCGAAAACGCGCGCGTCGCGCGAGAAAAATGTGCACGTTCGCGCACGCATAACTCAACGTGTATGCAAAACGCCAGAGATGTGCACCAATTGGGAGCGCACTGACACACTGACACACACACACACTGACACACACACACACACACACACACACACACACACACACACACACACACACACACACACACACACACACACAACACACACACACACACACACACACACACACACACACACACACACACACACACACACACACACACACACACACACACACACACACACACACACACACACACACACACACACACACACACACACACACACACACACACACACACACACACACACACACACACACACACACACACACACACACACACACACACACACACACACACACACACACACACACACACACACACACACACACACACACACACACACAACAAAAAAAACACCAACTGCAATATCCATGAGAAAAATTGTTGCAAAATGATGGTTGTTACTCACTGAATCACAATTTGCTCAAACAGCGAGATAACAATAGCCGCCGATATTACGTCACTTGAGGAAACTGTGAAGCAGCACGCACGCCAACATTAGGTAGTACCTCACCCTTGCTGGGTTGGAGTCTGTTGTGCTGTGTGTGCCCCCGCCTCCTTTGCTTGGAAAATGCTCATAGTCAAGTGCGCAATAGCAATGAACAGGTTCAAGATGACGGCACAACAGTAAGTCTTAGTCAACTAAACAAACATAACCGCGGTTCAAGTGACGCCCCCTTGATGTCACAACTCACACTTGGGCACGTGGATAAAGCAAGAAAAGGTTGTTTAGCTGCCCAGATTTTCGGGACACCCTAAAATTGGGGGTCGGATTACAGGATTACGGATCTGGGAGAGGTTCCAGACAGGGAACAGAACGTTCATGTTCAGAGTTGTAGTTAGCCCAGTTGCAATTAGATACGGGTCGACAGACCAATTCTGGATCAGAAAATTATATCTTTTCGAAGCAAACCGCCCAGTTAGCTTTTCACGCACATATGCGAAGAAGAAAAACAAAAAAGGCGGATTTAAGGCGTGCATTGACACTCCAACAAAGGCGTGCACAAGATGGATGAAACCAATGCTTTTCAGGTCAAATAAGTTAAGACAAGAACTTCGGCGCCACAAGGTTTACACAAAAATTACGCGCAAAAACACCCACAACGACACAACATTCCAAAGCCATGGCTCTGTATGTATACGGGCGATGTATGTATTTATGGCGCAAAAACCAGAAATGACGTGATATACGCGAAAAAGCCAAACCACAACGACCAGACACCCCAGCAGCTCACGTCACGTGAAGGTCGGTCGGGTCTAAAAATGCCGCAAACATTAAGAACCACATTCTTCAAAAACTCGCTTTGTTAGTCCAAGTTTGAGGCATTAGGTGCTGGGTTGGGTTGGTGGCATAAGCCTATAAAAACAGGCACGTTGGAACACAAAACTACACACACCAATTCAATCTTATCTGCATACAACACAGCGTGTCAGCTGTTCAAGGTTTAACTAGCTTTCAGACACCATTCAGTTTCAATAGATAAGTGCCGATATTGGCTGGGAACTTGAACGTTTCTGGAATTTTCAAACCTGGTGTGTTGCTTCGCACGTGGCTACTGCCGGTACTATGCCCTGGGCTTGTCGTACCAGTTAAATACCAAGCTTCAAATCAAATGTGCGCTCTTGAGAACGACTATGCACATCTATGGCGTTTTGCAAATTCCCCCGGTTCGAAAAATACAATTCTGAAGATAATTTGCAATGACAAAAGCGTTTTTAGCATTGGATTCTAATGCAGAAAGAAAATGAAAAAAAATCGGTTCAAATAAATATAAGAACGTTCAATCAAAGCGCCACACAGAACAAAGCAGCAACGCAGCGGGATAGCAGTCAGTCAGTTTCGGACAATATCAAGAAAAATAACACAAAAACGCCACAGGTGGAAAACGGGGGAACAAAAGAGCCCGAAATTACATAGAAACAGACTTGGCAGTGATGCATTGATTCATTCGTCGAACAAATTTTACTGCAAAACGTGCAGTTGCAACGGTGAACTATGGAAAAACAGATAACGGCTCACATGGACATGAGTAGCAGCACCACACATGAATTTTTACACTGGAGGTATTTCGACACCTAAAAGTCATCACACCAGGGTGATTTTACGGTCCAACGTGGTGAACAACAACGTGATAAACAAGCGCAAACCAGGTCGCCCCATACTGTAGAGTTAGGTTCAGAATTGTCTATTTTGAGTTGTTGCATAGTCTCGGAACTGCGAAAACATAAGTCCCAGAAAGATCTCATCTGCGCATGATGAAACTACGGTATATGTGTGCGTACGATCAGACCAGAGGTCAAGGAACGGATGCTTGTATTGAGCAGTCTAGTATCACGTACTCATAACTTGTCCGTTACTTCCGGCTCCAATCTCAATGCTTATCAGAACAAGCGCGCCTTGTCCGGGAGGCGGACAGGACAGTGCGCACTACTCAGTCGCTTTGTCTGTTTGTTTTCCAATAATTTCGCACGACAGCAGCTCCGCTGCAGAGAAAAATTGTGATGAAATACAGTATGTCTACCAAAAACCACGAGGACATGGTTTCAGAAAAGTCGACACCATCTCAGTTCAAATGCAAAAAACGGGGCGAAAAAAATGCGCTTGAAATCCTCACTGTCATTTTCTTTCTGCATTTGTAACGTATGTAATTATACCACATAAGCGCCGCAAAGCGCCGACTATGGTGGATCATACAAAGATCAATAGCTATGTTTGAAAAATTCAAATCTGCGCACAAAGCCAACGCGCACGCGTACGTACGTAGATTTGTCGTCATTGTCAATTCTTTCGACCGTCGCCTCGGTGGAGTGCTTAGGCCATTGCGTTCCAGATTTGAATCCACATATTTCCCGCCATGCCACCCTGTCAAATCGAACGTTTCGCCTTGTTCATAACGCAGCGCTTCCAGATTCGGAGTGGAACTGGTCCAGAACTGGCCGACTAGATTGGACATCCATGACGTCATAATGGTTGGATTACGGTAGTTTTCGGCTGGGTTACGGTAACTGACCACACCTACAACACTAGGTGCATGCTACCGTTTTATTCAGGAAGCGCGATGGTGAATTTTGATTCTTCAGAAAGCGAATAAATGTGCGAGAAGTGTCTGCAACTTTGAAGGACTTCGTCAAAACGTGACATTATGTGGTTTGAAACACTTAAATGCAGTAAATAACTAAGGGACAATTCTCAAGTGATGGATCGAAGCCAAATGTTTTGTGGTGCCCTCAAAATGAAATGCGTCAACACTGGCGCATCCTTATGAAAGTTCACATTCAGTTTACATAACAATCAAATAGGCCACTCGCAGAAATGGATAATACTCCGATGATGTGATGATGAGGTTTTAAGTTTAGAGTAAAGCGCATACCCAGTCCGTTTACAGGAAAGATTGCAAGACCCTGCAAAGAGTGCAATTTTCCTCCTGATCGGTTTAGCAATATTTCAAACCAGTTTTACCGATTAGCTGGCATCTTCAAATGCAAAAGAATGACCTCTGATGTTTATACACAGCTGATTTATAAGTCGCACCATCTTTTATTTACACAGGCACGCAAGCACACACACAACACACACACACACATACACGAGAAACGCGTATCAAAGTTTTTTTCAGTTGATTATCAACACAGGAAAACTAAACACAAGTCATATGCTGGCGCTCCAGAGAGGAAATAAAATTTTCGGGTGCCCATTTTCAAAAACAACCCCAATTTCGGCAGGGAAAGATAACAGTAACCATTGGGGTTCAGGCTGTTCATTGAGACAAACAGCTGTTAACACCCACATTGCAAACGAGATAAGACTCAAAAGTCACCTGACTACAGTGTACTGTTTGTATTGTTCATTGTCGTCTTATCTCACAAAGTGCAAAGAAAAAGATCGCCCACATGAGCTTAGCTCAACGAAATCTACGGTGCCAGGACACACAAGTTTTTCACAAAACCGTTCATCTTCACACTAAAATGCGCCAGAACAGAGCTAAATTGAAGTGGAGGCGGAGTTGGAGCAAGAAAAAAAATGCCACGGTCTTCCCTCTTTACAGTGGCCCGATCACGGACCGGTAGTTTCGGTAAACTGTTTTTTTTTAAGAATTAATATTCACCACTCACCAGCAGGCTGGTAACAGACTGCCTGCAAACACATATACATATTTTATTATATTATTCTAAATACATACTATGAATAGAGTGCTTCACTATGAAGATTCACTTTCAGGAAGGTGCAGTGCAGTCCTGCAGTGCACAACCCGCCGCGAAAGCTGCGCACTAACGGATAAGCAAACAGCTGATGGCTGATGGTCGTGTTGTTCGCACCGACGAACGCCAAAGCGCCCGCACGGAGAGCCAGAGAACAAGCCAAACTAAACAGCTGTCCTACAGCCAGTGCTGTGGCTACTTTGGCGGGGCGGGTAGGGTACATACATAGGTGGAAAAAATCGGGGCGGGTAGGGGGTAGTGTACCTGGGATTTTGGGGGGGGGGGAGAGAAATCCGGTTTGGGGGGAGGGGGGAAGATTTTTCGGGGCGGGTAGGGTACAACACAAGTTTTTTCGGGTGCCTGTTTTTATGTACTGAAAAGTACATACATCGTGTGCAGCGCGAGATTTTTTGCACTTTTTAGGGTTTTCGGTCAAAATTTGGACATTTTTGACCGAAAAAATGGGCATTTTTAGGGTAAAAATCGGGGCGGGTAGGGTACCAGGGCGGGGCGGGTAGGGTACCAGAGCGGGGCGGGTAGGGGGGTTAGCGTACCAGGCCGGGGCGGGTAGGGTACCCCCCCCCAGCCACAGCACTGCCTACAGCTGCCAGAAACAAGAGAGACGCCGTTGATATATTGTAAATGGTTTGGGAATAAACCGTAGGGAAAAGCATACTTTAATAAGTTGCTAAACAAACTGAGCTGTACAAGTTTCCGACAAATTATAATACAGTTTAACAGAATGGACCAAAAACATATCACACAACAAAACCACAAGTATAACTCATGCCAACAAACGGCGCTTTACGTTCAATCATATGAAACAGCTGACTGAAATTCCACGTGTATAGTGATAAAGACTCAACTCAAAAACACTGCGGGTTCGGAACGAGCATGCAGCATGCGCATAAGCATTGAGACACAAAAGCGGTGCCATTTGTATCTTCCATACCAGGTGGGCATCGCCGGAAGCGAGGGCGTGGTAAAGTTGCGTGCAAAACAAAACCAGACTAACGGATACGCGCACATGCCTGAATCAGAAATCGAGCCAATGTGAAAAAGCACGATTTTATGCCCGCTCGCACCAGGCTACCAACAACAGTGCGTACGCGCACTTGGGTGGGTGGCACAACAATGAGCCATTGAACACGGTCGGTCAGCTTTTTATCCATCAAACTGTGCTGCAAGAGTTGATGAGAAACAAGCCACGTGGGCTAGCTGGCTGGCTAGCCAGGTTTTAGCACGCACACCAAACCAAGCACGTCATTTCACGCAAGAAACAGACACTCGAACGAAAACCTTGACGTTGTTTCCAGAAAATGTTCCACAGAGCGAGAACTGAAAAAAGAACCGCTCAAATCAGAACTATCTCATATTCTGAGAATTACAAAGTGAAAAAAACAGCCAGCATCAGCTGTTACACTGAGCAGGTGGGTTTGCTTATCAATCAAAACAGCTCTCCGCGGGCTCCCAAATGTACCGGCCAACACAGCTACGTTTGAGTGATTACAGGCATTTGGTTGCCAAAACCGGTATACAAAATGAGAATCGTGCCACTTTTTTCTGCCGCTTTTGCACGTTCCGCACGCTCGCGCCAAAAACTTTCAGGCAGAGCAGCAACCGTCGTAAAGTGAACAGCAACAAACGTCAAAACGTGTTTACGTATTTCAGGGTGAAACTTTGCCAATTTTTCCATGCACCTGGCAGCTGCGGTGCGGTACTGGCGCACGTTCAAGTTCACAGCAAACATACAACGCAGTCTCCATGCGAACTTTTTGGCGCAATGTTTTCACTGACCACGTGGGGCTGTTTTAACACTGCGGGTCTTTTTTCAAACGGACGTTTATGTTTTGTAAACACGCTCTTTCAGCCTAATAACCCACTACATGCGCACACGTGCAATGAAAGGGTTGTGAAAGTTATGCTCTTCTAATTTCGACATGAAACCAGCTTCACAAAGCTTATGTTACTTGGTTTTACGTGCCATAAACGATGTTGCGCAGTGCCTTTTATGACTGCCTACAGGCCAGCATACAGCAGCAAGTAACGTGAAATGTGGAACAGAACACAGAAAAAGACACGAAACACAATATACTGACAATGCTCATATAAAACCGTCAAATAATTTACGTCAAACCATTTTCAAAATCAAAGCACAAACAAACGTGACCAACCTTCGGCTAATTACCACGGCCCCACATATAATAATGCCACACAAGTTTGTCCCAACGTAATTATGGTCGTCTCAAATCGTTGTCATGGGCACTTTCGCCTTGGTGTCCAGAGGTCGGCTCAGCCTCCGTCGGTGGTCGTCGTCAAACAGTAAAAGTCAGACGAGATATTGAATGAAAGGGAATAAAGTGCACGGTTCAAGCAGCACTTGGCACAAGTTGAGCATGTTCTCCGCGAGAAAAACAGGGATTCCGAAAAAACCCATCGTTGTTTTTGTTCACCAACAGGGTGCGTTGAAACCACGTTGAAAAGAGAGTCAAAAAATCAAGCACGATGGTATAAAGCCAGTTAACGCTGGCTGAAGCGATCGTTCGCAAACGCTTTCATCGCCGCAAGCACAACTTTAAGATTGTCTTGAATTTTCTAATTTTACACAAAAACGCGACAATTCCACATTACAAGTATGTTACACAATGCCTTCCATTTGGGCGAAGTTAGAAAATGAGTATAAAAGTATCCGTGCAAAATACACTAGTCGATAGGACTAACCGCCTCAGCTACTTTAACAAATAGAGTTGATTGAGACAACAAAAAACTATCGACAAACTCGACAAACAGACAAGACAAGATCAGTAGCAAAGGTTCAAAACCCAAGAACACGAACACAAATGCAATATCACAACTCGATATCAACCAATCAATATTTTACACATGGGATACAATACAGCGCAGTCAACAAACTAGCTGGCTGATGTTTCACTTGACCCGTTTATAATGCAGTACCAGATCGGCAGAGGACTTCCAGACAAAATGTTTCACCGTACGAAGATCAAGATGGGAAAATAGAAGCTGAAAAAGATGGAATGGTGTTTCCATTTCAAAACAAGCTGCTCTGCGACGTTTCAAGACACAGAATAAGTAGGTGAAATTTTCCAGCAGTTTTAGGTAGCTGTCTTGTGGCGTGGTAAAGGCAAACTACACCAACACGAGCCCGATTTCGAAGGTGGTGTGTATTCAAAACGAATAGAAAGAGAAAATCATCATGCTCCACTTTGTATTCTTCAACGTGTAACATTTCCCAAATCAGCAGCCACGTCAGAATGTTTCACTATTCTGCCAGAGGCGAAATTGGGCTCGTGTTAACGTAGTTTGCCTATACTTTGATCACTTTGCCAGAATTTCGCACGATTATTCATGTCGTCAACGAAACACCTCGTGTCGGGTAGTTGTTCTCAGATGTCGGGTTGGCTGTTGGGTACTTCCAGACGTCGGGTGTCGGGTACGCCCCGACCTCTAATCCTAGCCCCCACCAACAACAAAGTGATCCAAACGAACGATCAGCGAAAAATAAATAAATCTTCAATCAAACCCGATTCACAAATTCACCTGATCATTGCAGTACAGCTCAATCACCTCCTCGATATTAGCGGGTAAGGGTGGTGCCGGATTGTGCATTTGCGTTTGCGACGAATCGTTAGGCGCATAGACATCCGTCTGCGGTGGCGCGTGAAGCACCTGCGAAATGCGCAACGGTGTAACAAGTAAAAGGGGCACATTTGGGGATTCGGGCAAAAGCAAAATATATGGTCTAAAATTGATGCACGAAGAAAAATCATGCCCGACCAACCCACCAAAAACACGTGCTCGCGACTCCCAAAACGTTTTTGGAAAATTTCTGATATTTTTGGAGTGGCCGGAAAATATCTGATCGCTATTTCGCTTTCTACATGGGTGGTCCCGATCGAAATAACTTATACGCCGCGCGTGTCAGTTTGGTTTCAGAGTAAGGTCGCCCAAAAATCTACACCTCACCGCAAAAGTGACCTTTCGAGCCAACGAAATAACCACCTTAACATCAAACAAATGGTGCCACCGTGTTTCGTGCCGATGTTCTAGCGAAAATGGCATTTTTTGTCTAGTGACGAATAAAATTGCCCCGTGACGAATAAAAGCTGGACCCAATTCGTCACTGACGAATAGTCGAATTTGCTAAAAAACCTGTTTTAGTTAAAAAAACGCTAGAAAAACTAAAATTCCCAATGTGTACCTTTTCCCACACGTGCTCCATCACCTTGCGCATCGACAGCATATCACTGGCCGAAAGGCGGTCTCTGCAAGTCACATTACCAGATGAGATAAAGATGCATCTGCACAATTGGAGCCCACAAAGCCCAAACCCACTGAATAAAGATGTGAACAAAATATGCATGGTAGAACATTAGAACAAAATGGTATGGAAACAGAAAATGTTTCACACGCTACATTTCGCGGACGGTTTCGGACCAAGCTTCCAGGTATGGGCAAACCGCACCAACGCGAGCCCGATTTCGCAGGTGGTGTGTATTCAAAACGAACAGAAAGAGACGATCATCATGCCCCATTTTGTATTCTTCAACGTGTAACATTTCCCAAATCAGCAGACACGCCTGAATGTTTCACATTCTGCCAACTGCGAAATCGAGCTCATGTTGGTGTAGTTTGCCTTTATAAATTTATAAAATCAAAATAAAAATCACCAAAAATTAGCCACAAGAAAATACCAACTTTTTGGCGGCCTTTTGACCCATGGTCGGGTGCGGCAACAGATAGAAGGGCAATTTGTTGTATTTCGGCTGGGCGCGTTGCTGCACCACGTCACTGAAACGAATGACGCCATGCGTTACGGCAGAAAAAGTAGAAAAGAACTGGATTGGGGAAATTTTATTCTAAATCGTCAATCTGAGTGACGAATATCACGATGAACAATGAACGACGAATGTTAGGTAACGAGACGGCACGGCAGACGGCAGTTGGCTAAATGCACATCGCGCCAATAAACGCAAGAAACTTACGCACAGACAGCACATGTATGATCTCAATTAAACAAAAATGAATTCTCGTTACACCAGAAAAGCGGCACAACATCATTACTCACGCAACACTACTGTCCTCAACGTATCAGAAAACAATGAACGATACATAGTAGCGATCAGGAAAAAGCGCCCAGTTTTTCGTGTATATTTTCAGACAAAAGTGTTGCAATCATTTCATATTTGCCGCACGATTACGAACTCAATTCCAATAGCTGCGATACCGTTTCAGGACACAACCCCAAACAAACAAGCCGACCAAGCTCAAAGTCCATCTTTGCACGCACACAGTGGCGTCGTTGGGAAACCAAAAAGTCAGGATACCGGATACCTAAAATCCAAAATTTTCGGATACCCAAAATGAAAAATCTCTGAAACCAGGGGGTTGCTCCCTAAAATGAAAATCTCGGATACCCAGGAGGGTAGTTCAAAAAGGGTCAATTTTTTTAGAGGAAAATCGAGCAAAATCGGTGTTCAAAGCACAAAAAATGGTCATTTTGGGGGTTGCGCCAACAAGTGATTTTTTTAAAGCATTTTGGAGATAAAAATGGGCGATTTTTACGGTTTTCGGAAACATTTTAGGGTAGGATACCCCTAGACAAAAAGTCAGGATACCGAATACCCCTGGCCCTGGGTGAAAAAATCAAGATAGTACCGGATACTACGGGGTAACCCCCTCCCCCCCCCCAACGACACCACTGCACGCACACACAAACCTGACCCACTGCGGAATCGTCTCACTCAACAGCACTGCCTCGGTGTCATTGATGGCATCTTTGCACAATAGTCTCAACACCGTCCGTCCGTTCGGCTCGCACAAGATCAACGGAGTGTGCTCGGGCACCGCGAAATAGCCGTTGGCGAAGCGAAAATCGTACGCGTTCGAGTGGTCGTCTGCAACAAAAATAAATTAGAGAAATAAATTGGAGAAAATTGAATAGTTCTTTGTGTATGGATGCAATTTTAATAAATACAGTGGCCACCATCACCAGAAAAAACTGCTGCAACACAATTTGCTTGCAACACAGATTCAGCCGCAAACCGTCAGCAACAACAGCAGAATGGCTAATAATGTATCGCACAGACGACTTGGTGAAACGGACAACAAACAGATGCGAGAGCACGAAAGAATCGCATTTAAAGCTAGAAAAACCAAAATTGAATTCAAATTATTTCGAGAAATAATTTGACAGAAAACATCTTTCAGATCCAAAAACTAAAATTAGAAAAAGCATTTTAAACGAAGGGACCAGCAAACCGGGTGTTGTGTGTTCCACGCGCATCGTTTTGGGCCAAGCGTCAAAGAGTGCCTGCAGCATCAAAGCACCAAAATTGACTTTGTTCTCCTGCGTCGGTTGCGGACCAATTTTTCCGTCTTTCGTCGACACCCACGCCGCGAAACATTCGTTTTCGTCGAGCGTAATTTGCAGCATCTGTGAACGAATTACTTTTCTCGTAAATGTTCGAATGAAAATTTTATCTGCACGCTTTCGCAAAGACCTTTACACAAGATCCGGAGAAACCCTAAAAAATGACCATGAGTATTAATAAACGAAAATGTGAACATGAACGAACGAACGACAAATGTTCGAAAGAAAATTAGCGATTCAAGCTATTTAAAATAAAGAAAACGCAGCGGACGGTACGGCCTTTGTCTTGACCACCACTATTTAAACGCAAAAAGTCAACAAAACACTGGACAGCTAACCGACTTGTGATACCAGCGCAAATGAAATCTTCGGCATTTGCGTATATACTAGCAGACGAAAAAAGTCGGTGTTGTCGGTTTTTTTCAGATACTCGAATATTTTTCGATATCGGCTTTTAAGCGAAGAAATCGGTGCTTTAGGGTTTAGACTTTTCCGAAAAATTGCGATGCAAAACTGATAAGTTTTTTAATTGAGGAAAAAATGGCTCGATGACAAGGGCTGATTTACAAAAAAAATCACAAAAAGGCCGTTTTTGTCAAAACATATTTCGACCTAGCTAAGATCATCATAATCCGATTTTTTTCACAAAGCACTGGAAACATATAGAAAAAACGTCCCCTCTCGTGACAAATAAAGAACACTTCTTCACGCCAGCATACACTTACCCCAGTTTTGAGATCCACCTGAAACCAGCTGGGCACGTATTGTTGCTGCGATAGTTGCTTGGCCATTTCCTCCAGGTCGCAATCGCCATAGGACCTCGTGCACCGCGCCTGTGAGCAAATGGTTCATGCGTTGCACTTGAATGTTCGACTTTTCGCACGAGTATTTTTTGTTTGGAGCCGAAGACAAAACAGACAAAATTTCAAATTATAGTATTTCCTTCTTATGCGAGTCAAAGAAAGCTGTGTCAACGTTGTAAGCCAACTCCTAGCTGAGGTTGAAATTCTACGACTCCCCTTGAAAATGCAAAGAAAGAGAAATCACAGGTGACATGCAAGCCACCGACATCACCAGAAGCCTGAAACATTGTTTCATGCCCCAGCTTCTTACGTGGCGTGTGACGTCTGATTTCTCTTTCTTTACATTTTCAAGGTGAATCACACAATTTCGACCTTAGCTAGGAGCAACTGGACCGCACGTTGAGTGAGTGTTTGGACCAATATAATAAGGAAAGACTATAACCGTCAGCACATCCCAGAGGGCCACATCACCGTCCGCTCCTTTCGTCAAAATGTGACGTTTATCGTTGAGCACGATGTACTGACGAATAGATGGCGCACCTAAATTGAAGTTCATTTCGACATTTTCACATTCAACTTGCTCGGTGGTCACAAACAGCGCTTTAAACTTGGTGATCGAATCGGACTTGCCTCGGTCGCGCGCGGTTCTCGCATAAAGGATAAGAAGTTCACCGCTGCCACCAATTTAGTTCAGCTTACAAAAGCTATTCATTTCAAGCCAGGAAACAAGAACCACTGTTGGTCGAAATTAGTGGCATCACTAAATTGCTAATTCAAAAAAGTTACGTGCGCAAGGCAGAACCGGTCCGATCCGATCACCAAGTTTTGACAAAGTGACAGACAAGCTCTCACCAGGTATAACCATGTTCGGTTCGCGTATCTGCGGCTGCTCGACCACGCCTTCGTCATATTCGGTGCGCAATTCGTTTTCGATCTGAAAAAAATAGCACACATATTGATTTAAAATCTAAAATTAATTCAAGTATAATATAATATACCTAAAAGTCATTCACCTGCATGTCCGTGGGCAAGTGCCATCTTCGCAGAGTGGACGTCATCGTTGATACCCACACATCGCGATCACCCGGTACAGCTGACTCGGTGACCAGCAACTGCAATTTTTACATTATATCGAATTGTTTCTTTTATAATTTATACATATTTAATGCGTGTGGCGGAAGGAACCATCCATATCGTGGATATTTTTCAACACTACTTCGGTGTCCGATCTGCCTTTAGCCTCGTAAAAATCATTATAAATCTACATGCTGAATATTCGTTACAGCGACAGCGACCATGCCACCACAAAGAGAGCAGACTGTACAACAAACACTCAAAACTCACTCTTGTGATGGGCGCGTGTTCTTGGAAAAGCAGCACGGACGAATCCGGATTGGCCAGTTCGGTCACATAGACATTCTGGTCCTTCCCACCCGAATAGACGAATCGGAATGCTGGATCGACCTGTGAGAATAAAACGAAAAAACTAGAAAAAAACAAAAAGGTTGTCAACAGGCACCTACGAATGAAGCGGTGAACAAACTCGGCGTTCTGCTGCTGATATGCCCTGGCCAAAACGTGCCTATTTTTCAATTTCGATGGTGTGTGGTGTGGTGTGACCGCTAACTTTGATCAACACACACTGTAAACTTGAAAATTTTGTCCAAAATTGGAACTGTCGAAAAGCCAAATCCTTTTTTCAAAAGAAGGCAAATCACGTGATCAAATTGTTTCTGATCCGATCTCCAATTTTAACGTTGGCCTTGCCGAGCGCAGACATGATGAAAAAAACGCCGAAAGACCCCATTATGTCAACCAAGGCACGCCCAAACCAAGAAAAAACTTAAAAGACCCCGAAACGTACAGCCAATGTCCACACGCCACCCTGGTGACATCTGATTGTGCTCACACAACGTTGTTGACTGATGTTCCACAAACGTACTGTGCCGTCCGAACTGGCACTGACGCACTGCAAAGGCTGTGACTAGATTGTGTTATTGATAGATAACTGGACGTATTACAGTCTACCCTCTCTATAGTGACGATCTTTAGACCGAACCCGTCTGTATAGTGGATGTTTCTCAACGCTATTTAGGCACCCGACCGACCTATCGTTAACGGCGCAATTACCACTTTATCTTTTAGATATTCTTCATACTAACAGAAAAGGGCCGGTTCGATCATGCCACCATAAAGATAGTGAACAGTATTTTTTTAATTCTTGGTATTTTTTTGGCACCACCGGTGCGTATTCTGCCTAAAGGGGCACCAAACGGGCTGCGCAATGGGGTTCGACTCGACTCAGTGGTGTCGTTGAGAAATCGAAATTTTCCCATACCCAGCCCAATTTTCGGGAAATTTCCCATACATACCCCCAAAAATCAAAAATTTCCCATACCACGATGGGGCTTTCTCCAAAAATTCAAGTTTCCCATGGGGGGCATCTAAAAGCGCAAAAAATGGTCTAAAAGTGCTTAAAGCAGTGTTTTCTTGCGGCAGCAAGCAATTTTTGACATTTTTAGGCGAAAAATGGTCAATTTTGGTACTTCTCCTGGTCAAACAGTCATTTCTTAGGGCTGCCTGCTTTAAAAGTGAAAAATTACCCAAACCCTTGACCAATTTCCAATACCCCCTACCAGGGGGTAACCGCCCAAGTACACCACTGGTTCGACTCCGTTCGCTTGGTGTGAGATCGGCGTTTGTGCTGGCGGAAATTAGTGCGACGACTTTGCCGCCAAAAACAGACCAAACAAAATGTTCGGCATCGGTCCGCGCATAAACTGATAGGATTTACACTAGCGTCAATTTGGATGGCGTTTTACGGTTGGAATTTTCGGTTCCTAGCATTGAAATGCTCTAAATTGTCCTTGTCAAAGCTACTGCAACGAATTCATGAAGCTACCGAAACATTTCTTCAAAGATTACTGCTAAAAGACTGCCCACAACCGCGCTGTTCAGTTTGGCAGTCAAATTTAGAACCCGGGCCGTAGCGCGCAGGCGGACGAAATTTTGGCAACCAGAGCCGAACTTTGAAGTTTAGTGACTGACCGCCAAAGTTATGGAGTTCTCATGAACTGTGCATGCTGCTAAAACGGCACGTAAAATTATCATCATTGATCTAAAATCAGTGAGTGACAGGCAATTTCCCACCGATTCTTTGCCGCGAGTGGACAGGTGGCGTGTATTCAAAACGAATAGAAAGAGAAAATCATCATGCCCCATTTTCTATTCTTCAACATGTACCATTTCCCAAATCAGCGGCCATGTCAGAATGTTTCACTATTCCGCTAGCTGTGAAATCGAGCTCATGTTGGTGTGGTTTGCCTATACAAAATTGAGCCAGTAACGGAGCTAACCGAAGGAATGCCAACACAATTTAACACAAACGCGCCAAACCCACAAACATGCCTGCGAGCCATCCCTGTTGAGCATCACAGCGCGCACGTTGTCTGAGTGACCTTTGAGTTTGATGATTTTCTGGCAAGTTCGTGGGTCCCACACTCGAATCACCTGGAAAAAAGACACACGCAAAGTTTGGCACAGCTTGTTGGAAAACGAATCAAATGACACAAAAAACACAAAACTGCACAAAAGTGATCACGACCTTTTCGGTCGAGCCAGATATGATGAGCGAGCCAGAAGCGTTCATGGCAAGCGAATAGATGCTGTCTTTCGTACCCGTTAATGACGAAGCTGAAAAAACAATTTATGTCGAATCGGGAAAACCGGACCGCATACCGATAAATAGGGTTAGAGGTCGGGGGATGGGGGAGGTACCCGACACCCGACGTCTGAGAAAAAAGCCGACACCTGACAGTTCCAAAAATACCCGGCAGCCGAGATCTAATTTTTGAACAAAAAAACAGACAAATGTTCGCTCATTTGTATCATTAAGGCATTTGTTGGCTCAATTTAATGAATTCAGGGTTTTTTTCTCACGAAATAAACGCCAAATTCTGCGCCTTCGGAAACATTTGGTTCAAAGGAAATTTCTCTCAAAATTCTTCTCTCAAGCAAAAGTGATGTTTTGAAACGTAAGTGTCGGGTCTCGGCTGTCGGGTCCCAAAAAGCCTGACACCCGACATCTGGAGGCACTCGACACTCGATAGCTCTCCAACCCTACCGACAAGCCGAAGCCCGACAAAAAAGCCGAAATACCCTGCGCGTGATAAAAAATCATAACCAACTTGTGACCGTATTATTCGACGCCGTCAATGCCGTTAGCGTGTTGACGTCCCAAAGGAAAATCTGTCGATCGAAACCGGCCGAAGCGACATGCTCACGCTCTTTGGCGTACGCCAGGCAACGTACGTAGTCCTGCAAGTCCCAAAGTTGCTGGGTTTGTGTAAAAATCCCTACCATGAGGTTCCTCACTGACGCGGCCTGCCACCAGATCATCATCTGTACTGCTCTGCAATCCATCCAGTGATATAGTTGGGAAGGTTTCTTAGGGGGTATTGCCCCCAAAATCAGCTATCGATCTTTCCTGCAAGGCTGACCTATCTTTCTTTGTTCCTATCTTACTTGAGCCCAATCCCTCCAGTTATCTATCTTTCTTGCTCGAAAAAACAACGTCACTGCCTGCAATACAAAAATATATAAATTTTCTCGTGTTCTTTCGCTGAAAAAACTCTTATTGTGAACTTGGCTGCCAAAAAGCGTCAAATGCTTGCAAGCTGGTTGCGGATGGAAAAAAAACTCAGCAAAAACACCGAATAGAAACCATATTTTTCGACGGCACCGAAAAAAGAAACAGTCTGGTAGTCTGATAGGTCGTTTGCCACCAGGAAACCAAGGCATTTGCAAGACAGCAACATCAGATAACTGTTTCCATTATCATAAAAATTATGAGCTGGTGAATTAAAAAAAAACCGACTCGATGCGTGCGCAACGTGGACATGCAGAAGCCTTTCTGCGCATTCCACACTTTCACCGTTGTATCGCTCGACGCCGAGATCACTGCAAAAATAAACAAATACGGTCAAATAAAAATGACAAAATAAACTTGAAAAAACAAAGGAAAAAAACCACCAATTACAATTTCTGCCGCCGCAACACAGCACGATGTCGTTCACCCAATCTGTGTGATGTTCCATTGTGTTGATAAAAGGCTGAAAATCGGGGTTTTCACCAGCAAATGAGTAGATTTCACCAGTTAAAGGTTCCCAAACGGCTACTTTCCAAAAAGGTTTCGATTTCAAAAAGGTTCACGAGGCGATAATAGAAATAAATAATTTTTGTACTGACGATGAGCCTGATTAGCAAACGGTCTTCACTACCTCACTGAAATTGAGGATTTTCGATCGAAGATGTGAAATTTCTGCTCCTTTTTTGGGAAATATACCCAACTGGCGTTGAACCTTGAGGCAAACGTTTTAGACACGACATATTTCGACGTATTTGCGGCATGCTTTCCACGTGTGATATTTAAATCAGCCTAATCTTCGATTTTTAAACCGGGCCCGCCGCTATTGATATTTGGGTTTTGGACCTCGGTTTTTTTATTTTAATCGTTAGTTGGCACTGGGATAAAGAACATTATCCTTCAAGAACATCACCAAACTGACGTTTACCCACCAAAATCGATTAACCAACATGGCCGTACGGGAACAAATCACCCAATATTGACGCACTATCTGTGCATGGAAATCAGGATTTCCAAAGGAAAATTCAAATCACTTAGGTGTGGCATAGGCGGCGCGTTACGGTGGGTTGACAAAACATTTATCATTTACAAAAGATCTAATATTTTATCGGGCTACCGTAACCCGCCGCCTATATCACGCCCCAGTGGTTTTGAATTTCTCTTGTCATTCCTGATCATCACGTGCAAATGTGCGTTAATATCGGATAGTGTTGTTCCCGATGGACCATCTTGGCGGATCGATTTCGGTCCGTAATCGCCACTTTGGTGAAGTTCGTCAAAGCTAATGTTCTTGATCTCGATGCCAACAAACGATACAAGTGAAAAATCCGAGGTCGAAAACCAAAAAAACAATAGCGGCGGGGCCGCTTTAACATGTTTCAGTTCGGTTTTTTAGGTACAAAAGACCACGTATATGAAAAAAATTGACGTCAAAATATCAGTCAGTGAGCCCGTGTTTTACGCACCTGTTGCATACGCTCGTAGCTGTACCTGGGGCTGACTCTGGTCCTTGGAGCGGTTTGTACCGGCCTTTTCTGGCCAATTCATCCGCTCTCATGTTGCTCTCAATGCCCGAGTGCCCCAGTATAAGGTACAAAAGACCACGTATATGGAAAAAATTGACGTCAAAATATCGTGTAGATGTCGCGTTGAACTTCAACACCAAACCCAGAAGAGCCGTGCGAAAAATTCAAGCTTGCTCAAAATAAACTGAACATACAAAATAAACAAAAACAACGATTAACGACCACCGACTTTGTGACTGGTCGAATTGGCATTCCAAATCCTAATGATCGAATCGCACCCGCCGCTATACAGCCGTTGTGAGGACGGGTCGTGCTGCAAACACATTACGCCCGAACGGTGATGCGGCTCGAGTTCGTCGCGAATCACGTACGACACCTGAAATGGGTATTGGGCAAATGGTTGCAAGGTGCCCCCTACCCAGCCTCCAGAAGGTTGCAAGGTGCCCCCTACCCAGCCTCCAGAAGGTTGCAAGGTGCCCCCTACCCAGCCTCCAGAAGGTTGTAAGGTGCCCCCTACCCAGCCTCCAGAAGGTTGCAAGGTGCCCCCTACCCAGCCTCCAGAAGGTTGCAAGGTACCCCTGAGGTCCGAAAAAAGGGTGTTTTTTACATGCATTATACTGCAAAATTGCCAAAATTGGCCGAAAAATAGGTACTTTTTTTGCATTTTGGCCGAAAATTAGCCTAAAATAGCTGATATCAGTGATGTAGTTGGGTGGTATGGGGGTCACCCCCCTCCAGCTGCCGGGTGGCTTTCTTGCTCCTTTCTACCCCAAACTGGCTAGCTAACATTCGTGCTCCGGTCATCAAGTCAAAAAAAGTGTTGATTTAGTGTCAAAATGACCATTTTATGGGCCAAAATGGTCAAACTCGCTCAAATTTTCTCTCACATGCATAAAAATACTTTTAGCATAATTTCGACCAATTTTTATACCCCTGTTTTTTACTTCTGGGCCAATACCCCCAAATCGGGGTACCCGGCTAGCTAGCTAGCTATCGTGTGAAAACGTAGTATTTGGGCGCGTAGCGCGCGAATTTGGGGTAATTTGAGGTAAAAACCACTGATTTTACACTAATTTTGGCCATTCTGGTCAAAAATTGGCACTTTTGAGGCAAAATCGGGGGGGGGATACCTACTGTACCGGGGTGAAAATCGGGGGGATACCTACTGTACCATGCCAAACATCGGGGGGATACCTACTGTACCAGGCGAGGGGGATACCTACTGTACTGGGGGGGCTCCCCCCCAAACCCCCCCCCCCCACCTCCAACACTGCTGAGTATTGGGTATTGGGTCAGAGGCCATGGGTATTGGGTATTGGGTGGGCCAGTGTAGTTCCTGGTCCGGCGCGGCGGTTAGTGTACCTACCCCTTTTTTCCGTGCGGCGGTTAGTGTACCTCCCTGGGGGGAAGGGTGGGAAGACCCAAATCCAGGAAAAAGCCACTTTTTGAGGTAGAAAATTTGACCGATTTTTACCCCTTTTTGGAAAAAATTCTCCATAAAAAGGGTATTTTGGCGACTTTTGACATCATTGACCAAAAAATCACCCATTTTAGGCCTAAAAATGGCCATTTTAGGCCTAAAAATGCCGATTTTAGGCAAAAATTGAGGCGGTTAGTGTACCTGGCGCGGCGGTTAGTGTACTGGTGTACCTTGGCCGCGGCGGTTAGTGTACCTTAGGGGGGGACCCCCCTCCCCCCAGGAACTACACTGGGGTGGGCCCAAAAATCGGTATTACCGTATTCCCTAAAATAGAGCCCCCCCCCCCAAAAAAAAATACAGCCCCCCCAACTTGGAATTCCCCGCTTGGGGGTCGTAAAGTCAAGTTCTTGTATAAGACACCTTGTGTACAACGTTTGTGGTTGAGCATATGATGACGTAAAGCCTTTTATGGAAGATCTGCACCTAAAAACACTCAATAATGACCAGTAACACCCTGACAGAACTCCATTTTAAGGGTATTTTGTGGAACATTTTTTGAGATTTTGGACAGCGAAAAAATACAGCCCCCCCCCCCAAAAAAGAGCCGCCCCCAAAAAATACAGCCCCCCTAAAAGGGGTCAGTGAAAAAATACAGCCCCCCCTTGTATTTTAGGTTTTACGGCAGTGTAGTGGCTGGGGGGGATGGGGGGGGATTCCCCCCCTAAGGAGTAGGTACCTTGCAACCACCCCGGAGGGTACCTTGCAACCATCAATTTATGGTTTTTATAGGCAAAAATGGGTGTTTTTCGACCTCAAAACCCCAAAAATCGCGCGCTCCGCGCGCAAACCACCATATAATATCTATTTTGGGCAAATTTCCGGCCAAAATGCAAAAAAGTACCATTTTTTCGGCCAATTTTGCAGAAAAAAGCATGCAAAAAACACCCTTTTTCGGACCCCAGGGGTACCTTGCAACCTTCTGGAGGCTGGGTAGGGGGTACCTTGCAACCATCTGGATCCATCCCCCCACAAGGGTACCTTGCAACCATCTGCCTGCCACTACACTGTTTTACGGTATTGTGCCCATGCCTAATCCGGAGGTTTGGAACGAGGTAACTTGGAGAATAAGAGCAGTTTACATGTCTTCAGTAACACATGGTGTCTTTGCACCAGAGGTCGCAATCGGGCCGGGTTTGGCCGGCCCGGCCCGGCCCGAGCCCCCAATCTCCGGCCCGGCCCGGCCCAACCTCTCGGTGTCACACGGGTAAGGTACCAGGCAGACTAACCGCCGCGCCGGACCAGGAACTACACTGGGCAAGGGAACCGGCCATGTATCGCCATGGCGTGTGTGAATCAACGTAGCAGAGCAACATAAACAAACCAAACCTGAATTCGTTTTGAAAGGGCCGGCATTCTTGCGTTTTGTTGCTCAGTCGACACCAAGAAGGATGAATCATCAGTTTCGGAGCCGGAAGCGGTAGTTCCAATTTCTTGTGACCATTTCTCGATTGATTCTGCAAAGAAATGACCGCTTGTGGAGATGCTGGACCGCTAGCAAGAGCCAAAAAGCAAAGAATTTTTTTCAGGAAAATGTACGGAAAATTATCGGCAACGGCAATGTCTATTTTTTCTCTTTCTTTCCCTCGAGGAGGAAAGAATTTTGAAAACGGCTGTGGTGTCACTGCTGATTGGACATTGGAATTTGTTGATTTGGTTGATGGAAGACTGATTACCATTGTAATCAGTACACCCTGCAGAGGCTCTGGGGGGAAGACTGATTACAAATTAAACGAAGCCATAATCAGCTTCCCCCCAAGGCCCAATCTCAGGAAGGCTGATTACGCATGCTGTAGCATATGTATATAATCAGCCTTCCCGGATTGGGCAGCTGGGGGGAAAACTAATTAAGCTGACCGAATTACGCGGAACGTGCGTATGGCCGTTGTGTCGTGAAGCACGAGCTGGTGTTGGGGTCTGGTCCCAATTGAATGCAGCAGTAAATAGCAGTTGGGCACTAATGTTTCACGTCATTGACTATCTCGAGTTTGTAGTGTCTGTGATGTTTCACTTGGCTAAGGCTTAGGCTTAGGCTCCGTCCAGCCTGAGCCAAATGAAACATCGCAGGCCTGTAAAACAGCGAGGCAATCATTGACGTGAAACATTACACGCCGTCGTTCCAATTCCAAAACAGTCGCATCCGGATCCGGACCAGATCACTGGGAACGAACTGTCCCACAACCGATTCGGGTTTATCCGTTTTATTTTTCAATTTGTAATCAGTCTTCCCCCCCAGCGCAGCTGAGTCGGGTTTATCAGGTTTATCAGCTTTATCCGGGTTATTTGTAATCAGTCTTCCCCCAGCGCAGCTGAGTCGGGTTTATCAGCTTTATCAGGTTTATCAGCTTTATCCGGGTTATTTGTAATCAGTCTTCCCCCCAGCGCAAGGGAGTCGGGTTTATCAGGTTTATCAGCTTTATCCGTTTTATTTATAATCAGTCTTCCCGGCACGGTTGATTTTCTTGGTTCGCCGTTTCTTCTGGCGGGGATTTAAATTTGGCAGCTCAAAGCACAACGCCATGGCAATGCAGCGCACACAAACTGGCGAAACATGGAGAACATGATGATTGAATGCATTCAGACATTCGTTGAACATTACGCTAACATTTTCAGTTACATTTTCCTACATATTGGCTGGAAGTTAAATCACCGGTTCTCTTATTTGAAATTCATATTTCAAACACCACGTGTTTATGATTTCAACTTACTTCGAGGACTCTAGGGGGTAAAAGGTTTTGTCAAAATTGATCATACAATCAACATGTTTACGCGGAAAAGGTTAATCGAAACAGATGATCATTGCTGTGTCTAATAAGGATTCCCGAATAGACACCCTGTTCCAAGTTGAGGCCCGGCCATTTAGACCCGCCCGACGGATTCAGGTCCTGCTGGAGCTTAAAGCTGAGCCTATTACGAGTCAAACTTGTAGGGCTTGAGTCAGCCGGGCCTGAAGAACTTCGTCTGAAAAACTTCGTCTGAAGGTCGGGCCAAAAATGACTGTACACTCGCTCTGTTGATTTATGATAATGGCACACATATAGATCCGTTTTAGACAGTTTTATTTCATCCATATTAATCAGAAAAACCCGAGATCTTAGGAATAAACTACACATACATACAGTATGTATTGTACTAACCAGCAATTTAAACTTACAATACTGCTTTGTCCCGTTGTTATGCCTAGTACAAATCGCATTCAATAATCATAATAATTATTCAACAACAATTCTTCTGTTTGGGGGTTTCTTTTTGTTGAATATTTATCTCCAAATGCTGTGCGCGTTATAATATCCTGTATCCTATTTATAAGAAAAATCGTTTCTTCACACAATGTCACCATACCAGCTTTATATGATCAACTATAAACACTTCAATCAAATAAGGGTCTTGTTTGCATAAGGGCGCGGCCATGCAAACGCGGGCGCGGGTCGCGGGTCAGAAAAATATCCTATGTCCAACAAACCGCCCCGCGTTTGCATGGCCGCACTTGCGGTTCGCAGTTTGCGGGTCACTTCGAAACATTTCTTTTGCCACAGCACACAAAAATGAACCAATCAGCGCTGTGCTACGGCACGTCTGCAACGTTGATTGGTTCATTTTTGTGTTGCAGCCAAATAAATGTCTCGAGTGAGCCGCAGACCGCGACCCGCAAGTGCGGTCATGCAAACGTGGGGGCGGACCTTAGACATAGAATATTTTTCTGGCCCGCGACCCGCGCCGGCGTTTGCATGGCCGGGCCCCTAGCGGACTGCGAAAATCCCTGCTGGCGGATTGGATGAAGACAGTAAGCGGCATGCAGAAAAATGCGGGAATAACAACCAATTGCGTGATGCTAGAAGTGCTCGCAGCAGAAAACAGTGTTGTTGTGCTGGATTGTCCAAGTCGAAAAACAAGTAAGCAATGCACAACTTCAAAGAAACAACAACAAAAGATCGTTAATCGATGCAAAGAACAGCCGACAATAACAATAGGTAAGCAGTTATGCGATAATAAATAGTTAGATAATAAGAACACAAGGTTGTGGGGCATAACACAGAATGCATGTACACGGCCGTCTGTGACAAAACGAAAAATAATACGAAAGATGGGGAAAAGTATTGCGTCGGAATGATTGATACAGTAACTTTCCAAACCGTGCAGTGAGGTACGCCGTACAGTTAATGCCCAGATCTAAACCCGAAAATCAACTTCTGAAACATTCGGACAGCAAGCTTGCCAGCCAGCCAGGCAGCCGTGTGCAGTGTTTCAGAACTGCGCGTGGTTAGCGTTCGGGTTTAGGCGTGGACATTAAAGCTGTTGGTTAACAACCCTTCGACCGCGCTTGATCTTAGGGGTAGTATATATAAACAAAGTTTGGACATTGTGTTACTCGACCCTAATCTAGCGAGCCGATTGGTTGCTTCCTGATGTTTCACGGCTACGATGAAATTTGAAATTCAACAATGCCGGGCGTGTCATTAGCTATTGTGCATTGCGGTTTTTGCAACAATGTTGGAGGTGGCTGTCACTCCAGTATCAAACTTTGAAACAGCCTATTCGTGTCACAGCAGTGTTTCAATTTTTTTCGGTTTTATTCACCAGGACCAAACTTCAACGTGACCGTGAAACATCAGGAAGCAACCAATCGGTACGCCAGATTAGGGTCGAGTAACACGATGTCCAAACTTTATATATACTTACCCCCAAGGTCGAAGGGTTGTTAACCAGCAGCTTTAACTTTGGCTATGGGGCGTACTTTAGTGCACGGCAGTGAATTTAGAAATCTACTATAGCAATTTTAAAGGAATCACATAAACGATTGGGCGGTCATGTCATACGTGCCACAATAAAAGCATAAACAAACCAATGAAAAAGGAAATAAGATACGACATGCTGACACCAAGAAATAACGCATGCTACACCGAAATCGGGCTTATAGTACTGTCGTCAACTCAGATGGTCGACTCATGTCGTCAACTCCCATGTATAATTTCTCGCGCTCATTTAGGTTGCTTGAGTTGACGACGACGGTTGACCACTTGAGTTCAGGGTTGGGCAAAAAACGTTTTTTTTCAAAAAATCGTTTTTTAAAAAAAACGTTTTTTTTTTAAAAAAAACGTTTTTTTAAAACGCCCAGATGACCAAATTATGCCCCCAAAAAAATTGGAAAACGCTCATGTTGGGAAGAAAACGTGGTTAAATGAAGTAATTCAACGTGTTCCGAGGCAAAATAAACGGGTTTCAACCCTTTTCTAGAGAGTTGTTAAGATCCCATATCAGACCCGCATCATGGTACCAACTTTGGCCGCGGTCATCACTGAAAGTCAAACTCCGTATATCGACGTATCTCGACAAAGAAAAAATTGGTCGAAAATTTTTTGAAAAAAATGGGACAAAAAATTGATTTTCCTTTATAATCAGGGTACTTTCCCTGAAAAATCAGGGAAAATCAAGGAAATTCAGGATTTAAAAAAAAACGAAAAACGACCCAGGCGTGTTTTTTTGAAAAAAACGTCGTTTTTTTAAGAAAAAACGCCGTCGTTTTTTTTGCCCAACCCTGCTTGAGTTGACTACTGCCCAAATCCGCCCGATGGCTGGACGCAAGTGATGGACGACCAACGAATGATCATTCCACTATCATTCTTGCCGATGTGCCAGTTGCTCCCGTCGTTGGCAGGCAGCATCGCTGAGCCGTCCTCCGCGTGCGCGTGCCATTGACTGATTGGGCTGCGGCGATCATACCTGGCGGTACAGGTCAGTCGGATGACTGGTGTTGATGGTATGCTCGACGAATACTGCAAAACAATTGGGTTCTCAAGCAGGCAACTATATGTACACCAGAGCGGTTACAGGACGAGTTCGTAGGACTAAGCTCCCGAATGGCGGACGGGCAATTGAGCAAAGCACATTTGGGCAAGACCACTTTGAGCAAGTGAAAAAGAGCAGGGGCCAAAAGAGCAGAACCTAAAAACGAATAGGCTTAAGCCTAAGCTCAAGCACAAAACTAAACCTAAGCGTACGCCTAAGCCTAAGCCTGATACGAAAATCAGTCTACAGTATGTCTAAGCCATTGGGACAATATAAGATCTCTGCTCTTTTGGCTCTGCCCTTTTTTCTTGCTCAAAGTGGTCTTGCTCAAACGTGCTTTGCCCAATTGCCCGGCCACCCCTCGAATACGCCCCCCCGGCGTTTATTTGGCAAGTTGTTTTCCGACTAAGCCCCTCAGGGGCTTACTGGGGTTAAAAAATTGCCATGTGCCAGCACCTGCCACCGTGATATGTTGCGCAAGATATTGTTATGGCAAAGGCGTCATGCTCTTTTGCACTGTTGAGTATACGTGCAGGCATAGACAAAGGGAAATCGGGCTAAAGTTCACCAAAACTGACCTCAACACCCGATCCAGTGGGGCACGACAGGTAGATGGTACCGGTTGCTGGATCATCGTGGGGATGGTGGTTGACGGGTGCATATTCGGTGCCTGCGATGTCGAGCAGCTCAAGGTTGGTGTGGTCACACGTAGTGCCGTCTTTGAGTGAGCAAATCACGCCGGCCGATAAATTGCCAAGATCGCCCCGCATGTCACATCCTGGAAATTGCAGCAGCTTCTGTGCATAATTATAGAAGCTTCCAGTGGAGTTTAGTGTTGCGAAGCACAAACACGATGAAGATTGGACGGAATCAGGATGCGTGACAAATATTGTATGTTGGTCGCTCATGTTTAGCCATTGGTAAGGGTGTCCCGCGCTAACCACTGCGCTAACCGCACTACAACCGAGGTGCAAAAGCTCAAACAGCGATACCCAACTTATGGATAATTGATGTGATCAAAACTCTCAATTTTGATGGAGCGCGATTAATGTGGTTTTTGGCGCATGCAGCTGAAACTGATCTTCAGCTCATATAAACAACGGACTCAACATAGACCTCTCGAGCGAGAATGCGATTACTACCAATAATCACATCGAAATTTATATCAAAGCACAAGTACTATAAATATGATAAGGTGGTGTATTTTCGAAACGGTGCAAACGTCATTTAGGTTTAAACGTCGGTGTCCGTCTACTGGTTGACACCGACTTTCTTGCACCAAGCCTTCGACCGAGCTTTACACCGACCTTACACTCAAAACACTTGTTCACACCGTTTCGAAAATTCCACCCATATAATAGGAAAAGCAAATATTCAGGCCTAACTATACTGAAAGGTCTCAGGTCTCTCACGCATCACGAAACAAATTTTCCCACGCTGATCGGTTCTCACGCACGCACGCGCCAGCCAATTACCGCGCGAGAAATCTGTTTCGTATGTTACGAATTTGTGAGAACGAAGCATAGTTGGGCCTTCCGTTCGCAAACAGCTCAGTGCTCCAAGACAAACATAAACGATGTACGAACTGCTGCACCAACCGATTGGCTCACAGACTCGATTCAGCTCGTCACTCGGAACCAACTTGTAGTTGGTCGTGTCGCATGTTACTTCAGCCGGCATTGTTGCGGAATATTGGAGAATATCACCGGCGTATTCTGCGAAAATGTGCAACAGCGCGGTCATTTGATGCGCACAAGCAACAATCGATCAAACGAGCGGAATAACACAAAGTATTGTGCTGTGTGTTCCCTCCGACACGGCCACAAAGAAAAAGACCGTGTGGTTTCGTCTAAAAATCTTTTAACCAAACCCCCATTTTTTAAAAAATTTTTAATTTGAAAAGAATTTTTTATTCCAGCCAAAAAATTTTGAAACAATGAAAAATTTTTTTTAGATAATATTTGCATACACCGATGCTCTTGTGGACGTGGTTTTTGGTCATTATGTGGAATCGAATCTATTCGACCTCCCAAGATAAAACCCCCATTTTTTAAAAATTTTTTAATTTGAAAAGAATTTTTTATTCCAGCTAAAAAAATTTGAAACAATTAAAAAAATTTTCGACCTCTTTAGGTGGGGAAAGACCACGTTAACATACGAAAAAGGAAAAGCTGAACCAGCTGAGATGGGCTGAAACGCTCCACTTTCAATTGCACAAACCTGAGCTCAATGATTGTTGGTCGCATGCACTTAGCTCTCATGTATTCTAATTTTTCTCACTTTTTCCTTTTTCGTAGATTAACGTGGTCTTTCCCCACCTTGTTTTTTTGCAGGTTTTCACATGAAAAAGTGCCCTTAGTCGGTCATGAATCATTGGGAGTAAAAATATTGTGTGGCAAACCGGTCGAAAAGATTCGATACAACATAAAAAATTTTTTCCTTTAGAACGAACTTTTTTAATGGGAAAATGTTTTCTAAAAACCACTGGTTTTGTCCGTCAATGATTTTGTTGAAAAACAAGTCTTGCAAAAAATCGTGGCCAACTTTTCGGCCTTAGGGTTTGATTCACGAACCGGTTAAGTGAAGAGTTGAGTTTAGAGTCGGAGTGGAAAGTTCGGTGGAATACGCCGCTCCCATCCAACACTCCATCCATCCACTCAACTGCTCCACTGAACTTTCCACTCTGCCGTTTTTGGTTGGGGACCCAAAAGGCGCAAACTGAGCTCTTACGTTTGTTCCTCAAGGCGAAGTAGTTGCACTCCCTGTCTGCGCACAAATCTGGCTCTGGGCACGTGATTGCGACTTTTTGATCCGCTTGTGTCGTTATCAGTTGACCGCTGGCTGTGCACATGAGCTTTGACACTGCGGCATCGAACAGGGCAGCTGTGTCATCGATTCGGCCGAGAATGCGTACGGCTTGCGCCACGCTTGCCGGGGTTGTGCCGCACTCGAGCTGGGAGCCGTCACAAAGGTCGTTGACATTGCAGCCACCTGTAGCAAAACTTGATGTTGTGTTGAATTCGCTGGTGTCAGAGAGAGAAAATTTTGAACATGGCCAAAAACATCCAAAAATTTCCAGGTCTTCTGAGATAAACACCAGAACCGGCAGGGAAAAAGTTTTCGTTTTGACATGTCGATGTAATTTTCCACCACGTGTCAGAGCAAGACCGAAAAAAGCAGAAGTCCCCCAATTGTTTGTTCGATGTCCTTCTCCCAAACACACTCGGTAGTCGGTATTTCATTGCTAATTATCAATTCTTGTAACATTCACTGATTGTAATTTGGGTCGTTTTTCAGGGTTTTCAGCACGGGATCTGGTAATAGCTTTAAAGCTGCTGGTTAACAACCCTTCGACCGCGCTTGATCTTGGGGGGTAGTATATATAAACAACGTTTGGACATCGTGTTACTCGACCCTAATCTGGTGAGCCGATTGGTTGCTTCCTGATGTTTCACGACCGCGTTGAAGTTTGCCCCTGATGAAAAAAACCGAAAAAATTTGAAACGCTGCTGTGACACGAATAGGCTGTTTCAAAGTTTGACACTAGAGTGACAGCAACCTCCAACAGTGTGCCGAAAACCGCAATGCACAATAGCTGTTGAAACGTCCGCATTGTTGAATAAAAAAATAAAAGGTTTCAAAAACCTGGCCATTTTTTGTTAGGATTTTATACTCGTATAATTTTAAGCATCTGTGGTGAGTGAAATAAGTTGTCAATTACAAATAAAAATCCTCTAATTATCAAGTTTTTTGTTTGTGCTCCCCAGTTTTCAAAACCCTACACAGCTCACACAATGTTTATCACAACATGCGCAAGGCAGCCATTCCACAGCGCACACACAACGACACCACACAGCCGGCACAGCGACAACACAGCAATGTTTCAGCTGGCAAGCTTTGTTGTGTGTGTGCGCTGTGGAATGGCTGCCTTGCGCATGTTGTGGTAAACATTGTGTGAGCTGTGTAGGGTTTTGAAAACTGGGGAGCACAAACAAAAAACTTGATAATTAGAGAATTTTTATTTGTAATTGACAACTTATTTCATTCACCACAGATGCTTAAAATTATACGAGTAGAAAATCCTAACAAAAAATGGCCAGATTTTTGAAACCTTTTATTTTTTTATTCAACAATGCGGACGTTTCAACAGCCTTTGTGCATTGCGGTTTTCGGCACACTGTTGGAGGTTGCTGTCACTCTAGTGTCAAACTTTGAAACAGCCTTTTCGTGTCACAGCAGCGTTTCAAATTTTTTCGGTTTTTTTCACGAGGGGCAAACTTCAACGTGGCCGTGAAACATCAGGAAGCAACCAATCGGCTCACCAGATTAGGGTCGAGTAACACGATGTCCAAACTTTGTTTATATATACTACCCCCCAAGATCAAGCGCGGTCGAAGGGTTGTTAACCAGCACCTTTAATTAAATGCAGAACCATTCAAGTTGTACATGCCAATTTACATTTTTTCACCTTCCGGACAAAAATTAACGAATTTGAAAATGCCCCGATCGTCTACAGTACCACTCCATGCTAACCAGTTGTACCGACGGGAACACAAGCGATCTCGTCCAGGTGCATGTCCCACTGGCCACCCGTGCACTTGGCCGTCACTTGATGTCCGTCACTCTCACAACCCGACGGTAAAGCGAAGCCGTCAAAAATGACCATCTGAATACGGTGTATGGATGAAAACTGCGGCGGGTAAGCCCGCCATCATGTGCATGCGAATGTGTACTAGCCCAGACCCTCGTCATGCCCACATGGACGGACATATTTCAAATGCAGAAACACAAAAAATATAAAAAACAAACAAAAAAATCCACGTACTTTCAACCCGTCTTCGCAAGTGGCAGTCGCCAGAGTGGCATGGGAGTAAGTGCCGTCATCGGGACTGTAATGAATGATCGTTACATTCATTGTGTTCGCAATTGGGTCGCACGCTGCAAAAGGTCTGGCTAATATTGCCTGAATTCTGCCAAGCGTCGAACTCAATATTGGTATTTGACATGGAAGCAAGGCTAACTAATGCGCGAACAACCTCAATGTAGTCGAAAGAATCGCATGTAATTGTTTATGGTAGTCAAAACAAGCCGTTTGACAAAACAATTCGCAATGAGCGTGGCAATAAGGGTTGGGAAAGAAATGTTTTTTTTTTCAAAAAAATTCGTTTTTCTCAGAAACGCCCAGATGACTGAAATATGCCCAAAAAAGTTGGAAAACGCTCATGTTGGGAAGAAAACTTGGTTAAATGAAGTAATTCTATGTGTTCTGAGGCAAAATAAACGGGTTACAACCGTTTTCTTGCGAGTGGTTAACATCCCATATCAGACCCGCATCATGGGTCCAACTTAGGCCGAGGTCATCATTGAAACTCAAACTCCGTATATCGACGTATCTCGACAAAGTATCAATTGGTCGGAAATTTTTAAAAAAAAATTTGGACAAAAAAATTGATTTTCCTTGAAAATCAGTGTACTTCCCTAAAAAAAATCAGGGAAAATCAAGGTTCAAAAACAAAAGAAAGAGAATTCATGCATCTTTTTCAACCGATTCGCTTTCTTTTGTTTGCGAAACACGTGGGACCGGAACATTATTGGATATCTGGCCAAACCATTTTCAAAAATCCGTCTGATGTGCCAATGGTTGGACTATACACACCGTTTTCGTCGGGACTGACAGTGGTGGTTGTTGTCGAATGCACGTTGGGACAGCTACATTCTTCCTTGCGACCGCAGGCGATGGTTGGATGACAACACACGATTGCTAAAATGAGCGCAACAGCCAGGCACGTCTTCATGTTCATCTAGATGACGGGAGGATCGGAATTGATACTGTAGTTTTCTAATGACACAAACCAGATATAAAAATTGGAACTGATTTATCGTTGATTCTTATGCGATATTTATACAGATATGTAGGTAACAGTCATAGTCATTCATTACAAAGTCAGAACTGTGTGGGGATGTCATTCAACTGGATTGTTCAAAAATTGTCTAGACACTGCATGGACTTTTCTTCATATCTAAGTTTCGCAACAAGAGCGCATAAACTGGTCGACTGTCTTTGAGCACGCTGGCGCCGTCGTTGCATAGACATACTCATTTCCGTAACATTGTTTGCGTTGGTCTGGTCTGCTTGGTGTTCAACGCTGATGACTGTGAAAAGGTGCTGAAGAATGATACAGAACGAAGTCAAAACGTTGTTAGTCGGTCTTGTCCGGTAGGTCTTGCCTTGACTAAGAATATGTCTAGGTTTACTGATTTCAGTAATTTCGGACCAGCGTGAAAGTCGTTCCCAGATCCAAAATAAACAACTTTCAAGCTGGACAAGAGCATCTAAGAAAAAATTATTGTAAGGCATGTATGAACTGTGTGGCACACAAGAAAAGTATTGCAGCAATTGAGGCAGATAAAACACCCAAAAATATAGGCAACATCTGAAGAGTGTCGGATTTTCAATTATTGAGTGAAATATCTTTTTATCATTCCCTGATTCAAATAGCCTTTCTCACAGTCATGCCCGCTCAGACCACTGGTCGCTTTGTTGTCTCCCTTGTCGATTACGATCAAATCACGATACACGTGGACGCCTGAATTATGAAGGGAATGGATTAAAATCATGCGTTCACAATATCCTGAGGCTTTTTTGCAATCAAAACAGGTTCTTAATTGTGCGGTTACTATGTGCATACCAATAGTCGGAGTCCATGGTCCTTGGACCAGTAAACGACCACGAAGTGAACGAACACCATCAACAACAGCGATGGTTTTTAAGAAATATTGTTTTACATTTAACAGTGGATAGAAATCTTCAGTACCAGCATCCACGCCTGATTCAGGCAACCCGCGAATTTCAAACACCGTGTGACTCCGATCAAACACGTGGTGGCAGGGGAACTCCGCACTGCCGTCAGATCGCCATTTCTTTTTTTACATCTCTCGATGGTGGCACTGAGCTTTCGCCAAACCAAGACAAGACAATCCAACACACAAGCAGTCGCGTTCCTTCTCTTTGGTTGCAGCCCTGCCAGGGTTAAAGCCAGGTGAGACAAGAAATGTTTGCTCAAAGATTCCATGCACGTCTAAGCATGAACTGAACTAAGCCGCGAATAGCTCAATTGTTACAGCTACAGTATACATACTTGGATAACTGGGGTAATTCTGGAGCTAATGCACGCAACCGAGCTCCGACCTGAAGATCAAACATCGAAAGATGTCGAAAGGAAATGGTGATGTAAGAGAAGAGCAGATGCAGTCCCCCCAACCGCTGGTGGTTTTGATAAATGAGCTGGTTCCGTTAAGCTGGAGTTATACTTGTCCATTTTGGGCTTGTAGACAATGAGGACAAATTTTTGTTACGATCAAATTTTGTGATAGAGTTATAGCACAAATTTCGTCCCGCGTAAAAGTTGTTTATTTGGTGCAGGGGAACAACTTTTACGCTGGTCAAAATTAGTGCCCCAAATCTATCACAAAATATGATCATAACAAAAATTTGTCCTCGTTGTCTACAACCCCAAAATGGACAAGTATAACTCCAACTTAAGGTCGGAGCTCGGTTGCGTGCATTAGCTCCAGAATTACCACGGTTATCGAAGTAGTAGCAGCTATTCGCGGCTTCACTTTAGTTCAGTTCATGCTTAGACATGCATGGCTTAATCCTTGAGACAAGCATTCCCCCTGACTCACCTGGCTTTAAAGGGGAAATTGCACATTCCTAATCGCCTTTCAAACTCCACAAGTGTTTGGACAGCAATGTGGGCATCACAAAATTTAAATCACTTGGTATAAACTCTCAAACTGTCAAACATGTATACTCTGACAATTCTTTTGGGAGAAACTTTTCAAACGCGTTGCCTGATCCGTAAAGCGCATGATGCGTTCACTGGCTATAGCGGTCACGTGACTTCTGTAGCCAGTGCACGCATAATGCGCTTTTCGGATCAGGCAACGCGGTTGAAAAGTTTCTCCCAAAAGAATTGTCAGAGTATACCGAGGAAATTCCGTTTAAGACAAGCCACTGGGAACAAAATTCGGCGCGGACCGGCCGAATTTCTACCTGCGCATTCAGACAAATTGCCTGATCAAAAAGCTCTCAAGGCGATGGAATGTTTCGCATGATTTTTGAAACTCACTAACCATAGAATTTCGCTTTTCTTTATATTTCGAAATTAAACGACACGCTGGAACAGTTCGTCGAAATTCAAAATATAAAGAAAAGCGAAATTCTATAGTTAGCGAGTTTCAAGAATCATGCGAAACATTCTATCGCCTTGACAGCTTTTTGATCAGGCAGTTTGCCTGAATGCGCAGGTAGAAATTCGGCCGGTCCGCGCCGAATTTTCTTCCCGATTGTTTCCTTTAAACTGCTTTTCCTGGGTACACGTTTGAGAGTTTGTACCAAGTGATTTGACTTTCGTGATGCCCGCACGACTGTCTAAGCACCTGTGGAGTTTGAAAGGCGATTAGGAATGCGCAATTTCCCCTTTAACTCTTGCCGGCATCCAACTGAAAGAGAAGCAATGCGACTACTCGTGCGTTGAATTGTGTTGTCTCGGTTCAGAAAAAGCTCAGTGCCACCATCGAGAGATATATTATGAAAAAGAAATGTCGATGTGACAGGATCGGAGTGCGGAGTCCCCTGCGACCGCACCCGTGTTTGATTGGAGTCACACAGTGTTTGAAATTCGCCGGTTGCCTGGAATCGGGCGTAGATGCAGAAGATTTCCATCTCCTTTTTCACATTTTAGGTTTCAAGAAAAAAATGTTCCATCAGATCCACCCAGAGCCACCGGGGTGGCCATAATTTTACAGTCTCCGCCCTGTATAGTGTGTCAATTTCACCGGCATTTCGGTCACAATCACGAATGTTCAACATCAAAGCCGGCAGATCTGGGAAAAAATACTTGAAAATACTCGTTATTTTCTCTGTACTTCACGATCAAGAGGGTAGACTGTGATGTTCTCACCAGTGATTGACTCAGCGAACGGGTGCTTCTGGAACCATTTGTTGTTGATCCGTGGAATGAACGAATGTTGGGTTTGATCAATCATCGACTTGAAATAATGCAGCACCGTTCGATTGTCTGATGGATCGCAACCGCCGTCGTGATCTTTGCGCCAGTTGGTTTGAATGTCCTCGATCACATAGGTGCCACCCGGGCGCAGACAAGGGAAGAGCATCTGCGGAAACGGTACTACCATATTAACAGGTCTGTTTTATGTACAGTACGTGTCAATCGTCATGGTGGAACCCCTTGTCAGATCGGGCACAGCACTACGCCATAAATCACACACTGACTAGTTTTCAATATCGAAATTCGTTTAAATTTGTTTACGACCATGGGCAACCCTGAGTTAGCAATCTGCTATGCACGACTAACTACTGACCAGGGTTGGATTAAAAACATTTTTTATATCGAACTTTTTAAAAAAAAGAACTTTCTGAAATTTTTTTTAAAAATCACTTGTTTTATTCCGGACCCCAAAAAAATTGGTTTCTAGAAAAATGAAATTTCTGAAATCATGTTACTTAGGTATGTTTTGAGGGACACTAAAGAGAACTTCTCCACTGACTGAGCATGTTTATGTCGATCACCTGCAATCTAGCCCATTTGGTCATAACTTTGAGAACCCGCCCGAAGGTAACTCTGTGGGCATATATGACAAAGGAAAAACCAACCTTCTGTTTGTGAATTTGGGGATAAATTTGAAGAGAGATAAAGAGTTACACCACACTCATGTTGTGTGACAAAAGCAACAAATGACAAATCCACACAACTGCAAGGCGATTTTTTGAGAATGATGAGCAAGAAAACGCATGAAAACATACATTTTTACCTTAAAAAAGTGAGAAAATAACAAAAAAGGGGAAAAATAATAAAAAAAGTGGACTTACTTTTTAAAATTTTAAAATAAAAAAGTGGCCAACTTTTTTAAATTTTTTTTGCAAAAAAATTTCTACTTTTTTTAATCCAACCCTGCTACTGACTCATTGTAAAAAATTACATTGGTAAAAAAATATTGATTGGCCCGACTGGACATAGACCACAGTACATACCTGGATCATGAAGTTAGCGTGGTAAGCACAGCAACCGTAAGTTTAGCAACAGGGAGGGATGTACATGACACTCGTATTAAGAAATGAAGTGATCTTTCAGCAGCACTATAGTGTTCCCATTTTTAGCAGCGCTCAATTCGTCAGGTGACATTTTTTCAAGCTGACCAACAGAGCCGACCTTGAATGTAGTCAGTGTCAGTCGATTGTTGTGCGAAGCGTCATCAATGATCAGATCGATGTCTTTGTATTTATGGCAAATGTCCGTCAACGTTTTGTTGTCCGTCTGGGATGCCTGAAACAGCAACTTTTGTCTCTTGTGTTTCGTCGGCTGGTCTGCCTTGAAGTTGGGCCTTTTCTGGAAAATTTGCCAGAAAGAGGGAGTGCATGCGAGAAAATTGTTGACGAGGGAGAGCTCAGCATTTCGATTTGTTGGTTTCATATTCCATTATTTGTCACTTTTCCAGCCGTCAGGTTGAAAGAGCCAAGTTGAAAAACCAGAAAGCAAAATACGCCGGCTTCCCAAAACACATGCTCTCTGCTGTGAGCCAGTAATTTTGCTCGAAAGAGAATAACAGTCTGCAGTTAACTTCCCAGTCGCGATTCTATAATTATTCAATGACTAGCCGCGCCCGTGCCGTGCCGTGCCACCCCCCCCCCCGAAAATCCAAAACTCGTTAGCATACCCAAAGCTACCCGTGAAAATTGACCCGTCCGCACCTCCGAGGGAGGGGGCCACAGACAGACATACGTCTTCCTGTTTTAGTAGTGCAGATTAGGTTACGAACGAAATTGCATTCGCGTCCCCCGAACCGTCAACATAATCACGCGGTCTTTGAGTGTCGGTTTCTTGTGTCCCTGTCCTTTCCACGGATCCAAATCGATTGAGATGAGCAAGGCTTGAGGGAACCACGTCGGCCAGAACCACACCGATCCGCCCGCGCCGCGACCGAATTCCACCATCGTGAACTTGGCTTTGTGTTTGTACTTTCGGCAGATCTGGAAAATCGAGGTCTTCAAGTTTGAATTTATCTGATTACACAACGTGAACTGTTATCAGGCACGGCTGAATGGATTTCTTTTATTTCTCGCGTGTATGCTAACAAAACGCAACAAAAATGAATGTCGGGCAGTTTCATTCCACATAAGCAAATGATTCCTGCGCGCGTACCGCTTCCATCGGTGCATAAAACTGTGGTTTCGTCTGATAATCGTCGGTTCGATGTTTTCGGGCAACCGTTTCATAATCACATTCGTCGGATGACAACGAGTGGTGAGTCTGAAATCGAAAATAAATTACATTTACCTATTATTAGCTCACACACGTCACTGCGGTCCCAGCGTGAAAGAATAAGCCCAGATTCTTTGGCGCCTTGATTGCATTACGTATATTTTATTCCAATTATTGGCGTAGCCTGCAATGACCGTCTATATTTACTTCATACGCTGATGGCTGATGCTTCACGTCGACGATGAGCTAACCGGTGATGTTTCAACCTTCGATTTGGATTCTGACAAAGGAGCAACATCGGCTTTAACCCCAGCACTCAGTTGACGTGTCAGCTGGTCGATACGCGTTTGCAGTAACTGCTGATGGGCTATGTGGGTCTGAAACATCAGCTGATTGGCTGCAAGAGAGAGAAGCAAACACTTGTCGTGGTTGCTAACTATTCCGCGACTTTTCAGGCCCGGAAGTTTAGTCCCGACCTTTTCAGGCCCAGTTTTTCTGGCCCGGCCGATTCAGTCCCAGCATATTTGACCCATTTGTGGGCTTAGACTTAGGCCCCAGCCCGGCTGAAGGGGGGCCACCGTTTCGGAAGCAGTAAGGAAAAAGGACACCTAAATCCCAGGATTTTCACTCTCATACACTTCAAAAGTCCAAAAATCGCGCGGTTCGCGCGTCAGGTACACCAACTTTCAAGGAACTTTGGCTTTCAAAAAAGTGCCAAAATTTCGCGTGTCACATTTTGTCTAAATATTTGTGTAAACAACGCGGAATTCCAAACAACCACTGGATAAAAATGGACTTTTCAAAAATGGAACAAGCACTAGATAAAAATGACGTTTTGGAATTGGCCCCTCCCTTGGCCAAAAGCTGGATCCGCCACTGACTTGCCCTGAGTGTCATACCTGACGCCAGACCACCGCCAAAAGCAGCATAGCCGCGAAGACAGCCACTTTGGCCAATAATTGCGTGTCGACCATTTCTTGTTTTGTCACACCTTTCGAAAATTTGGTACTGGTAGGGGTGCTAGTGTGGTACTCCAGTGACACTGGCACAGTACGGCTTTCAATTTTAGGACGACGTTGTGACGGCTACAGGGATGTGCACTGCCAGAATAGGGAATATCACAGTTCTCTAATTGGCGCATGGAATGGAACCACATGTGCAATCACATGTGCTGTTTTGTCAAAGCCATGGGCATGCTCAGGTGTACATAAAAGGGGCTTATTGTAGTGTGATTGACATAAAAGCGAACACAATGTTGAATTCATACAGGACCACTGTCGAGTGTGAGTGTCAGTGATGTGTGTCAACTACCACACAATTTGCTCAGGTACACATTGACGTGTCAAACAGTATCTTCGTGTGTGGTCGCAGTTTACCGGTCATTCAAAAGCTGGGATGACAGCGTGCGCCCGGTGACAATGGATCATAAAAAGAGCGATAACGGCACGGAGCACTGTGGTTATATCATGATGGATTTGCCATGAAATTGTGGTGGCATGATGCACACTCTCTGGAACCCTTAAACGTCCGATGTTCTTCCGATCAATATTTTGGATGTCCGCTTGAACCTCACTGCTTCTTGGTATTGGTCGCACAACGATCATATAAGAATTCATCAAATAAATCCTGATTTTCAAGTTCAGTCACTCTTAACCACTGTGCTATTTGTAATTTTCGCAAAACATTTTCATCTGAAAATAATCTAGCAGACCACCCACGTTGTTGCGGGCCTGAAACATTTTACTGACTGCATTCTTTCTGTGTGATCGTGCAACGCAACGTCATCACCCCGTTACTTTCCTGCTTTACGATTCAGGGAAAAAATTTGACCAATTCTTATAAAGTCATTGTGCGAACAATACGCCATAGCACACAGAACAATTTGTCAAGTAATGAAATAATGCATACCAACAGTCATGAACAGCAGAATCGCAGACATGTTTATACAATGTATGAGAAACATGCACTGCGTGAAAGAAAATTAAATTGAAGCCAAACTCAAAGAAGTCTACATTGATGAACCAAATATGGGTAGTACGGGCTTATGTGGAAATTATTATTTTCTGAAATCCGCTGTATGTCCCAAATAGGACCACAGGAGCCAGTTTCTATTATGTGTAGAAATTCTACCCGGGGTAGAACGTAAAATTCTACTCTTTGGGTCAAATTTTCTACCCCTGCCCATAGTGAACCTGCATAACTATACCCCTGTGAGTTTCTGTTCCAAAATAATGGGTCCAAATTGACCCGTAAGTTGCTCAAAAGTTTAAAATATTGTACCCATCGACTCTGCACCAGCGAATGGAAACTCAAATTCAGATGCTTCACTATTCTGCCAGCTATGCGAAATCGGGCTCGTGTTGGCGTAGTTTGCCTATATATTGAAATATATTCAACATATTGAACAAATGTATTGAACCGTCTGCTCGACTGGAAATACATTAGCAATCCATTTAACTGTCTGGATTTACAATCCTTTCCATTGATAATAATCAATGATCGATTTGTTTTTTCAATGATTGGTGTGGGAGTCAAGTGCTATTCTTTCTTTTCACAGCTCTCTTACTTTTCGAGGTCATACAGAAGACTTCCCAATACTCCATCATGCTTGCAACAAACCTAATTTCCTTTATGCTGCTGGTATTTTTTATGAATTTGCCCTTTTCCACAAGCCCAACCCTAAAAAACACATGTTCGGCTGCCAGTGCCCTTGGAGGCTATATCAGGGCTGTACTTCATAACTCGACAACAGGCAACCCTTCATGCATTGTGCTATTCAAGAAGAAAATTCGACCGGAAGCAGAAAGCCACTGCCGAAACAGAATGATCGACGGGAAATTGATCACTCCACCAGCACTTGATCTGTTCAAAAAATTGGTGCGTTTCATTATTTTTATGCCGTGTTGGTTCTGCGGATGTTGAATACAATTGATTCCAATTAACGAAAGTGTGATAATGATATACATAGATATGACACTTGCTGATAGGATCGGATCAAATTCGACTTATTTTGATCGTTGGTCCCATTAAATCTCTTTCTTAATTCAATGAGGCAGGTGATCAAGCAGGACCATTCCGATTACCAGGTTTGATATCAGTCAACATGTGTTACAGGATCACGAGAATTGCTACGGAAACGAACACCAAAACCAAGAACACGTCCAACGTTACTGGATTGAGCCGACCTACGCCAAACACCCGGAAGGACGCTTTCTGGCGTGCGTTGTCCTATGTCATGTTGGAGGTCAAATCATTTTCCCCACAAAAAACTATGACCCCGACACGTGTGGTTCGGCATACGCATACGGCATAAGACTTCTCACAAGTTCTTCTGTCAATACGAACCTAAAGGTGATTGCCAGTGTCCTTTTCATCCGTTTGCTCGACCGAGTATATGAGAATATGGTTATTTCATTTAGGGCGGACTTAGGTTGAATCCGGAAACCGGAATCCGGAAATATTTCCGGAAAACGCATTATTTTTGTATGCAAATTTCTGCGTTTTCCGGAAATATTTCCGGAGTCCGGAAATGTTTAGCATTTTTGTATGCAAACTATTTCCGGTTTCCGGATTCCGGATTTAACCTAAGTTCGCCCTTAAACCTTCAATACCTTGGTATATATCGGCTTTGTGGTCTGCCTGTACGTTGGCACTGGTTGTAAACATTCCGTACGGTTATGCCCTTGGAGTGTGGGGTGCTTTACCGGTTTCGAGCCGAAGTCTATAACCGGGGCTAGTCCCTGGCTGTCCATCTAACTGATGAGACCCAGGCAGCCGCGATCTTAGACTTCGTCGAAACCGCTAAAGCCCTCCACGCTTCATAAGCGGCATTTGCACATGGCCACAAACACGCCCGCACGTTTCTATAGCTTTGCTTTTACAGCCCCCACCCCAACAACGAAGAAGCCAGATCCGACAACAAAGAAACAAACAAAAAGTGAGTTTGACTTGTGACGTACGGAATATCGGATCCAATTACTTGCTGATGTTTCACTTGAGCTTGCTTGCATTGTGGTCACTCTCTAATTGTCTGCTGACCGATAACATCTATGTATACTGATTTTCTCTTTTTTGTGAGTCGTGGTATGCTCACAATAGGTTGCTGGTGTTTCACAACGACATCAATTGTTGTTGTTCAAAACGCGCCTGTGAAACAACTGTGAACTGTATTCTTGCAGCAGCCACTTCAACAACTACTATCAGCTACACGGACAAGCCGGCCTTGACCACAAGTGTACAGAGCAAGAGTGAGTGTTTTTGAAATGTACTACTGGAGCTTCAACAATGGAAGTATAAAATCCATTCCACAACATTTCGGAATGTATATTTTGAATGAATGAATGAATTTCCACGATTCATCGAAATAAATATGCAGTTGGCAAACGCTTCACGACGTTGCAAGATGTTTTCAGCCACGACATACCCAACCAACCAATCGTTCTGGTGGTCCGAAAACCTGTGGTGGGTGATTGTGCTGTGGATGGCCTTGACTTCGATCCTATTCGTTTGTGTCTCGGTGATTGCATTCACTGCTATCTGTTTCGTTCTCCCAAAACGCCGACAATATAATCGACAACAGAGGTTGGTGCTTTTTAAGAAATATGCGAGTTGGCTTTTTCTGGGTTGAAATGAAAATAACGACGTTCTGACCATGCGAAATCGCGAGCCGAAACTTTTTTTATAATACCGATTGTCAAGCCTGCCTGCACAAGGGTGGACAGTCATGTCATTTTCAGCGAGATACCAAGCAAGTACACTACAACAACAACACCTTCAACTTCAACAAGAACATCCGAACTGCAATTGATGCAGCAAAGCTCTCACGCACAACCTCCAAGCCGGGGACGAATAATCGCACCCAGAATCATCTCATCGACTTTCAAGCCAGCAAAATACGGGAGAACCTCCAAAACTCAAGAATCAACCGGGATCACCATATCCGGTGGCCCCAATACGACTCAATCTGATACTGCCTTGAGCAAGGACGGGTGGTCACTTTCCTCAGGGAGCAGCTGGTGAACTGTGATATCTATTGGGATGTGACCGACCTTATGTATAGTGCTAAAATATAAATGAATCCTCCTAATGTAATCTTGAAGCTTTCACGCTGATACCGCAATAAATTATAGTAATTTAGTGAGTAACTGCCCCTGATAAATGTCTTTAACCTGTGCCACTTTTTTATCTTTGATGTTCAAGGCAGTGTGCGCTACTGGTACTGTATGAAGCATTCATGATGATAAAACATGGCTAAACTCGTCCATTGGCTGTTCATCGTTTGTTTTGTGCGTTTCAGGCTATGTATCCGTGTCCTGAACTCGGGGTGTGTCCGCCAACCAACAAATATGTGTGGGGTGTAATTTTGGATGGGGGGGGGGGGGGGGTGTTGAAAAGTGGGGGGGAAAAAAAAAAAATTTTCAAAAAAAGGGGGTGGAGGACACTTTTTGTTTGTGAGGGGGGGGACGCCGCGGCGGGACAAAATTGAAAATTTTTAAAAAAAAAACGGAAACTGAAAAAAAACAAAAAATCAAAAAAACAGAAAAAAAAAAAAAAAATCTCCCCCCACCCCCCCCGGCAAACGGGGGGGGGAGGGGGGAAAAAAGAAGCTTCTTGCCTCCACCACACACACACACACACCCACGGCCCCCCGGCTCCATATAAAAAAAAAAAAAACTACAATCAATACAAATAAAAAAAAAAATAAAGAGTAAACTCAAGCTTGCTCTCCACTTTCCTGTAGCCCGCCCCCCCGGCGCGCGCCGGGGCCCCCCGGCCAGCGGGCCCAGAGGGCCCATAGGGCCCATAGTGTTTAAGGATATAATGCAGATTTTTCAAAAAAGGCAGAAATAAGAATTGGAATTACAGGGTGTCAACTAAACATGCCCACGTGCATTAAAAATGTGACCGATGCAGATTTTTTGCGTTTTGTGGCGCGTTCGGGCCCCCAGGTAGAAATTGTGGGCCCCATTGATGCAATTTAGCCATTTCTGCCTTTCTAATGTATTAACTTTCGCGCGCGCGCGAAATATCGATTTTTTGGGGCCCCCTGGGCCCCCAATTCGAGCAATATTTTGTTTTTCATGCAAATCTGCGTCACTGCGTTTGCAGGTGCATCCGGTCGTGCATGCCGCGTGCACGCGCGTGCAGCAGTGTCGTTTGAAATGACAATGAAGAAAATTACAATTGAAAAATGTCAGTTGGGCGAATATCATTCTCGTGATATATTGCGCACAAGTAGGTCTGTAAATTGATCAGATATGTACGTATATGGATATGTATGGGGAGAACAAGGCTGCAATTTCAATTATGAGCAATAAAATGTAAGCAAATGTAAGGTTGTAACTGTTAACGGCACAATAACATTCACATTTCAAAGTAACAAAAAAACATCGGCCACTTGGCCAACCACGGAATGAAGTCAAATCAAAAGTCAGTCACTCAATCACTCAGTGAGTCATCGCTGTCGCTCTGCTGAGCAGTGGGAACCGTGGCCGGTTCACCTTTAGGCGGTTTGAACCAGGGCAATTTGTCGATTTCACAGCCGAAGAATTTGTACAGTTGCAGAAGTGTCAACTGTTTTTTGTGTGACGGCTTCGTACCTTGTAGCATTGCGAGTGACGGGACATGCAAAGCCAGCCAATTGTCGCCTGCACCGTATGGGTCGTCTTCGGGTTCCTTGCAGTCCGTGATGTGCACGTACGGGTACCGCTTGAACACGCACTGGTGGTCAAAGTGCACGACGTGATGAGCTTGCACCAGTTTTCCATCGTCATCGATTCGCTTGTCCTCCCTGGTCACGAAAAACAGTCGTTGCTGCTTCGTTCCCTCCGTGCTGTGGATGACGAATTTCTGAAAAGGGAAGGACGTGTGTGGTAAGTGTGTCTCCATAACCGTACAAACTGCAAGTGTTATTCCCATTTGCTTACTAACGTCGCACGTGACACATCGACCCCTGACAATATCGCCAATGTCCGATCCGGGGAACGTTTTTGATTCAACGTCCAAATCGTCCAGTTTGATCGTCACCTGCAAGCCGCCGAATGCACTGTTGTTAATTAGTTACACAATTTTAAAAAATTGTTTATTGTTTTGCAACCTTCTGTCCCGTCACTGTGTGCACATCAATAGTTCGGCTTGTGCACTGTTCTGGCGCAGGCTCGATGCCGCACTGTGTGACCTCGTCCAGGACGAATGCATCCAGGTACATGAGCACCAGGGGGACGTGGGTCAAGTGATGACGTCCTGGTTCGTTGAGTGCTTTGGCCATTTCATCGTTCATTTCTGCAATGAATGTTTGTAATGTAACTTGTAATGTTTTACCTTCATGTGCATGCTGTCCACTGCACTGTACCTGTATTCCTGTCGTAAAACACCATGTTTGGCTGTTTGTGCCAATCGGCTGGCCCGTATGGGAGCGTGCGTCGGATTGGTGGGATCATCATTTGCCGCACGAGCTCCTCGTGCTCGAATCTGTTCAGCCTGACACCGGAGTCTAAAAATGAACGATATGTAGTTTCAATGACAGATACATACATACATATGCTGGTGTCTCACCGATTTTCTTGGCTCGTCGCAACAACCATTTGTGCGCTTGTGGTGGTGCGTTGTATGGAAAATCGACATTCGACCTCTGTCTTTGTGGATCGTGCAGCACGTGGTTTGGCATGTCCGGCAGCGGCGGCGGTGGTGTTGGCGGCGGAACTGGAAGTTTCCAATTGTGTATTTATCATTCGGTTTTTTTAATTGGATTTCACCAATTTGACTTACTTCCTAGACGTTGCGCAAGGTCGGCAGTCTCGAGCACTTCGTCTTCCATTTGCCGGTTCGTTTTCGCCATTGCAGCGCGCATCTACAAGTTGTGGTGCTTGTCATTTTATGGTTTCCGTGATGCTGGACAGCCTTACCAGTTTTTTTCGGCTCTGTCGGCATTCCAATTGTGTCGGTTCTCGCTGCCTCTGGACACGTTTGTCGGCCCCACTTACCGCTAATGGCATCGTCATACCTACAAATGTGTGACACAATATGACATGCCAAACAGAAGTGACGCAACATGGAACAAACCTGATGTTTCCCTTTGATTGCATCCTGCAGCACGCACTGTGTCTTGCAGTCCGATGTCGACCAGTTGTTGTTGGAATGTGGTCATGTGGTCCCCGTGGCCGGCAGTCTGCTCCTCATCTGAGTGGCCGTCTGATTCTGTAAGTAACTAATTATTTTCATGCAGCTCACTGTGCCGATTTGTGCTACATTAGTCAAGACTAACCTTGGTGAACGTTTGTCACGTAGTCAGCGACATCGTTCTCGTCTTCGCTCATCAACGTCACCACCGTTTCTGCTCCGCGATTTGTGTTCCTCCTTGTGTCGACTCGGGCTGTAGCATGGTTTAAGTATCAAGTTCAAGCATGGCACGAGTTCATACTACATACTATGCGTGTTATCTATGTGTCGCTAAATAATGTTACCTTTCTTGTTTTTGGTCAACGCCGGTGTCGTGGGGTAGGCGATTGTGTTCATGTACGATCGTGATGCTTGATCTTTTAGTAGCGTTGCGGTCAACGATTCGACGCCCCTCACCTGTTTCGTGAAGAAAATTATGTACAAGATGGTGGTCATGGTGGTAAGTTTGGTTTTTTTGTGTTTATTCTTACCATCAGCAGCAAGAACGGCAATGCGTCAGCGGAGCGTTGGCACAAGTCGAGAGCAACAATTGCGACGTGTTCGCAATAGAACAATCGTCGGTACTGTGGGCATGGTCTGCCACCGGCTGCAGATCGGCATAGCAACCAGCTGAATTGCTTCAGCATGACCGGCCCGTTCTTGCCAACCATTTCTTCGCCCATGTTGTCCACGATGATTGCCGTCAGTTTCGATTTCTATTGTCATGGAGATTGCAGTTTTAGTGGTACAAAATTATCTAAAAATTTTTCTAACCATGCCCGGTCTGGGTCGAGCGGTACCGACCACACGCTGCCATGAAGTCACCGGTTCCGTTTCACCATCAAACCTTCTGCTGCTGTGCTGGAACATGAGATCCATTGACTTCCTGCTGTGTTCGGCAACGGCGAACGTTTGCGCCCACTGAATCCCTGACACTCCACGTGGGAACTCCATGTGTTCTGTAATTGTTTTGTGTGCACGCTATTTGCTTCGCTTCTTTGACGGAGCTGTAACGTATTGTTGAACTTACGGTACAAGTTCATGAGCGACAATTTCCTCATTCTCACCACCATCGGGTTCATGTCGGCATTTGATAGTTGCGTGAGTGACGCCTGTGTTTGTGCATACACGTTTTTACACGGTACATACACGGTTTTAATACGTTTTATGGAAACATGCAACGCACTTGTGCCGTTTCGGACAGTAGTATTTGTGAATCGTGTCGTTCACCCAGCGTTTCGGCAACACAGTCGCTCAGGCAGCCGTCGATCGTAATGGCCAGGTTTTCAGCCGCTGTTGCGAAATCGGCCGAACCGTCCGTTTCCTTGTTTTGCTTCTCGAGCGCTTGGTTGAATCGTTCAACATCGTTGTTCGAGTCCGGTATCTGCACATTGCGTGCTGTTTCCATTTGTTCATTGAATTAAAACGTGAGCAAGTGCTAACCATTGGATCAATATCGGTGAATCGACCACGTGACAGTTTGTTCACAAAATTGTCGTGCCAGTTCCTGGAAGTTGTTTTGGTTTTGCGGTTCGTTCTGGTTACTTTGTCATGGAAACATCCATTCACTCACGCCAGGAAGTACTGCTCAAACTCGTCATTGACGGTTCCATCTGACTTCTGGTATCGGAACAGCCCCTCACGGATGGCGATGTCCAGACAGCGTTGCACTGTGGCTTTCGTTTTGCCAATCAGTCCCTCGTGTCGTGCGTCACTGTCTCCAGTTGTGGTGGTATGGCCAAACAGTCCTGTGCTGGTGGACATTGATTTATGTTATTATGTATAATTATGCTAGTTACCGACTTTTTTTCACTTTGTGGTACATGGTTGTTGCTCGCGTCGCGTCCGATCGATCAGCGTTGTTGACGATTTCCGATCCGCGCTTCGTGATGTTGGCCAATGCGTGTACTTTGCACAGCTGAAACTTATTTCACCTGCTAGGTATCGTTGGTAATTGGTGACAGGTTTTTTACAATTGGGATTTGTTCATTAAAAATTTGGCATTGGTAACTTACGTGTTGTTCAGCTTTGTTCACAATTTCCAAACTTTGGCTTTTCAGAGCCTTCTCGATAGCCGCTGACCCGTCGGTGACGATAGCGTCAAACACCATGTCGTCTTCAGTGAAGTTGAATCCTTCGCCGCACCATTTCAGCACTGCAAGTTTGCTAATTATTGCACCTAATTGCATGGCTGCCCATTGGCCGTCCATATAACTAACGTGTGTCCTGCAGCAATCGAAACGCTGCCTTGACATCGACCTCGCGCTCGCCGTAGCACATCACGCCCGCTATTGTTCGGCTAATTGTCCTCCCGTCGGGTGTTCGGAATTGTGGCAGTCTGACTTGTATGTTGCCCACGTGCATGTCCGCGCCTCCTGTGACACAAAGGATGACATGTTTTATGAGTTTATGTACATTGTCTGCGCTTCAAACGTGTGGTTTGTGGCACACCTTTGTTGAACGTTGTGTCGAATTGACACAGTCTCGGGAGGCCGTCGTGCCAGTCCTTCTTGAGCACACCCAAACATAACCCGAGGGCTTGATTGGTTGTGATCAGATATCTGTTGTAGGCACCGTCTTTCTCGATGATCATTTTCTGTTGCTCGACCAGCATGTTGAGACGGTCCTGATTTGCTCGTCGTGGTCTGCCGCGGGAATTCTTGTACAGCGGGAGGTTGTGTTTGTTGGCGTAATTGGCTATTGTCTGAAATGCAGACATGCCCGCTAGGTTGCGCAAGGTTGTTGTGCAGGTGCCAACCTGCAGGTACAGGTGCTAACCTTTCTGTTCTCCGCATAAGCTTGTCTGAGTTGGTCATTGTCGGTCGAAATGTGGGCCGTGTTCAGCGTGGCCGTCTGTCGCAGATGACCTCGTATTTGGTTGACGGAAGTTGTACTTTGCTCAACGTTTAATAGGTGCTCCCTGACTGCGGCCGTCGTTGCGTGAGTGAACGTGGTGTTGCGGGCCACGGTATTAGCGCCAACTGGTGTTGCGTTGTAGTGTTCATCGGCTGGGTCTGTGGTCCTGAGGAACGCAACACGTATAGCTTTGCGTCGCAATAATAAACAAACCACCAGCAACGCACGTAATTGCAGCCAGCATCTTCTTCACCACCGATCCCAATCCGTGTGGGCTGGCAATTGTTTCTGAGCTTTGTCGAGGATGGCCAGTGAGCCACACGTACGACACTACAGATGTGCATGGGGTGTTTGCGTCGCTGTGTTGAACGTCGGTTGTGCTGCAGGAGAAACAGTTCAGGTTCACATTGATGTTTCAGTTTAACGTGTTTAGCACTTACACTTGCGCACGCACTGTTCACTTACATTTTCACCAGGCCCAGGTTTCCGGCGTTCAGGCACACCCGTCTTTGCACCTGCAATTGTGTGTTAGTTCTGTGTGCGCATGTATACATTGTTTGTAAAAATATAGGCGCTATGTTGGCAAGTGCATTATGGCTCATTATGGCTTATAATTTGCTACTTTTCGACTTACGTGCACAATATAGCACCCAGCGTGTCGCCACACACACAATACCAATGGGGGGGCTCTTTCCGGGGGGGGGGGGGTGATCCCATTGTGGGGGGTTATATCACAGGGGAGCTCTATTCGGGGGGGCTATTAATTCACTGACCCCATTGCGGGGGGGCTGCCGTACGGGTGGGGGGTTCTATTGCGGGGGGGGGGCGCCGGGCCCGGCCGCACGAAAATCCCAAAATGTTTGGGGGAATCCCCACCCCCCCGCCAGAGCACTGGGTCCGGACGGCCACTGTTTAACCAAATGAAAAACTAAAATGTAACCTGAATTCATGTTGGCCAATGGCACTGTCGTTTCCCGGCCAATAATGTCCAATCGTCAGCGTTCCCAATTTCTTGCCAATGCCACACGACTTGCCGACGAGGAATTACTGTTTCTGAAAAAAAAATTTTCTTTTGTTGACGAAAACGCATGTTTAACCAGAGGTCTGTATCGGCGCGGCCGAGATTAGTTACTGCTGTGACCCGGCCGGGCTGGGGCGACATTATGGAGCGCCATCCAGACTTCTGATTAAAAAAAATTGAAACAAAAAATTAAAAAAAAATAAAATTTCTCTGCCATTAGAATGCAACTTCAACATCAGGTTTGCCTGATCTCCAAAGGTAAGAGAACGTCAACCGGCAACCAGGCACAGACCAATACTAAGCCGCGCAAGCTTCTGTGCTTGGCTGACAGATGGGAGATGAACTGCCGCGCACAAGTGCTTGCTCTTATCCCTAATGTGTAACCTCAGGCAAGCTTGTAATCTGAAGCTCTACTTGAAACTGTATGAGATGCTCATCTATGAAAATGTGACCATGAAAGTGTAAAACTAACAAACAGACAGCGACACTGGTGTCCACTGTGTCACAACGCTGTTAATCATTCCCATTAGTGCAATACTGCTCATATCTATGTACATTGTTTTTCACAGCGACATCAAACCGATGTCACTGTGCGCACGGCCAAACCGCCCGGATATTGTGGCGGATTATTGGCCGTACACAAACAAGCCGGCTGCCGATCTGGCAGGACGACCGGCAAGCGCTCCTTGCCAACTGCGGCCTTGAGACGCTTCCACACCGCCTTGAATACCGGCCTCAATAAATCGCAGGCAAAGTTCCCAATCATGCCCATGAGCATGGACACAAATAACTCTGTGACCTTGTCCATCGGTACACACGCCGCAAATGTAGTGTTGCACTGAAATAAGGAATTTAACTCAATCGGTTTGTCATCATATGTAGTTAATGATAAATCTGTATATGGCATACAAATCAGGTAAAACGTAAAAACTAAAAAGAGTGAAAATGTAAACTGATAACATAGCACCAACCGTGTGACGTGACAATCTTGGAAACCGTCCTCGGGCATGGTGTTCCTGAAAATCGTAAAAAAAATTTCATAATCCATTGTGATGGGTACCTGTATCACTTGTACCGATCGTTAAAATTGTCCCTCAAGGGCCTCGTTACAATAATGGGCTTGGGATTGGGCTGCAGCGCGCGCTGACTGTACAAGTGTGTGACCCACAGCAAGATGACAACATTACACACGCTTGTGTAACCCGCGCGCTGAGTGTACAAGTAAGCGCTTAGCGTGACCCAGAGCAAGATCAAAACATTACACACGCTTGTGCAACCCATTAAAACGCAAAAAAGGCCTGTTTTCACAACAGCACGATCCTGACCAGAACGTTCAAAATCAACACAAAGGCATTATAAGCAGCCTGCATGCATATCAGTTGCATGTGCACATGGTCGCGACTTGACGTTAAGACACCAGCAGACTGCATGTGTACATGGTCATGACTTTGACTGTAAAGCACAACTAGAATAAAGAATGAACAAACAGCACAGACCTCGCCATATCCATTATGCTACCAACGCCCTCTTATGCACGGTGTTGGACGTTGTACATCGCTGTAATGAGCAAGTGGAAATTGGTTTTTTAACATTATGTTTATCTCAAAAGACATGCGCCATAGCGCATGCATGCAGATGTTAGCGCGTGCACGATACTTCATGCTACCAACGCCCTGTTATGCACGGTGTTGGACGTTGTACATCGCTGTAGTGAGCAAGTGGAAATTGGTTTTTTAACATTACGTTTATCTCAAAAGACATCCGCCATAGCGCATGCATGCACATGTCAGCGCGTGCACGATTCTTCCTGGGGGCCCAGGGGGCCCAGCCTTTTTCACAGACAATTCTTCCTGGGGGCCTAGGGGGCCCAAGGCTTGCTGTACCCACCCTGCGGCTGGGCCCGATGGGCCCCCTGGGCCCGCTGGGCCCCCAGGTAGTTATGCCCCCCGTTTCCGATCAAGTGCACCGAAACATTGCTTGCGACAGCTGTCAAATGAATCCGATCGCTGGACCGAGATTCAAATGCGATGTCTGTGCCGACTTCGACCTGTGCAATCGGTGCAAACTGGACGGTCAGCACCAACAACACACGTTCACCGAAATTGAGGTATAGTCAAGTTGACAAACTGCGAACAATTCGGCCAGCTGGCGAGCATTTGTGAATTAAAGCGTTCAGGATGAAAAAAAGGGGCGTATCTTCGAAGATGATGCCATTTTGTGGAAGAACAAACGGGACTGATGCCATTTTGTGGAAGAACAAACGGGACTGATGCCATTTTGTGGAAGAACAAACGGGACTGATCAACAAACGGGACTGATGCCATTTTGTGGAAGAACAAACGGGACTGATGCCATTTTGTGGAAGAACAAACGGGACTGATGCCATTTTGTGGAAGAACAAACGGGACTGATGCCATTTTGTGGAAGAACAAACGGGACTGATGCCATTTTGTGGAAGAACAAACGGGACTGATGCCATTTTGTGGAAGAACAAACGGGACTGATGCCATTTTGTGGAAGAACAAACGGGACTGATGCCATTTTGTGGAAGAACAAAAGGGACTGATGCCATTTTGTGGAAGAACAAAAGGGACTGATGCCATTTTGTGGAAGAACAAAAGGGACTGATGCCATTTTGTGGAAGAACAAAAGGGACTGATGCCATTTTGTGGAACAACAAAAGGGACTGATTCCATTTTGTGGAAGAACAAACGGGACTGATGCCATTTTGTGGAAGAACAAACGGGACTGATGCCATTTTGTGGAAGAACAAACGGGACTGATGCCATTTTGTGGAAGAACAAACGGGACTGATGCCATTTTGTGGAAGAACAAACGGGACTGATGCCATTTTGTGGAAGAACAAACGGGACTGATGCCATTTTGTGGAAGAACAAACGGGACTGATGCCATTTTGTGGAAGAACAAACGGGACTGATGCCATTTTGTGGAAGAACAAACGGGACTGATGCCATTTTGTGGAAGAACAAACGGGACTGATGCCATTTTGTGGAAGAACAAACGGGACTGATGCCATTTTGTGGAAGAACAAACGGGACTGATGCCATTTTGTGGAAGAACAAACGGGACTGATGCCATTTTGTGGAAGAACAAACGGGACTGATGCCATTTTGTGGAAGAACAAACGGGACTGATGCCATTTTGTGGAAGAACAAAAAGGACTGATGCCATTTTGTGGAAGAACAAAAGGGACTGATGCCATTTTGTGGAAGAACAAAAGGGACTGATGCCATTTTGTGGAAGAACAAAAGGGACTGATGCCATTTTGTGGAAGAACAAAAGGGACTGATGCCATTTTGTGGAAGAACAAGAGGGACTTGATGCCATTTTGTTGAAGAACAAAAGGGACAGATGCCATTTTGTGGAAGAACGAAAGGGACAGATGCCATTTTGTGGAAGAACAAAAGGGACTGATGCCATTTTGTGGAAGAACAAAAGGGACTGATGCCATTTTGTGGAAGAACAAAAAGGACTGATGCCATTTTGTGGAAGAACAAAAGGGACTGATGCCATTTTGTGGAAGAACAAAAGGGACTGATGCCATTTTGTGGAAGAACAAAAGGGACTGATGCCATTTTGTGGAAGAACAAGAGGGACTTGATGCCATTTTGTTGAAGAACAAAAGGGACTAATGCCATTTTGTGGAAGAACAAAAGGGACTAATGCCATTTTGTGGAGGAACGAAAAGGACTGATGCCATTTTGTGGAAGAACAAAAGGGACTGATGCCATTTTGTGGAAGAACAAAAGGGACTGATGCCATTTTGTGGAAGAACAAAAGGGACTTGATGCCATTTTGTGGAAGAACAAAAGGGACTGATGCCATTTTGTGGAAGAACAAAAAGGACTGATGCCATTTTGTGGAAGAACAAAAGGGACTTGATGCCATTTTGTTGAAGAACAAAAGGGGACAGATGCCATTTTGTGGAAGAACAAAAGGGACTGATGCCATTTTGTGGAAGAACAAAAGGGACTGATGCCATTTTGTGGAAGAACAAGAGGGACTTGATGCCATTTTGTTGAAGAACAAAAGGGACAGATGCCATTTTGTGGAAGAACAAAAGGGGCTGATGCCATTTTGTGGAAGAACAAAAGGGGCTGATGCCATTTTGTGGAGGAACAAAAGGGACTGATGCCATTTTGTGGAAGAACAAAAGGGACTGATGCAATTTTGTGGAAGAACAAAAGGGACTTGATGCCATTTTGTTGAAGAACAAAAGGGACAGATGCCATTTTGTGGAAGAACAAAAGGGGCTGATGCCATTTTGTAGAAGAACAAAAGGGGCTGATGCCATTTTGTGGAGCAACAAAAGGGACTGATGCCATTTTGTGGAAGAACAAAAGGGACTGACGCCATTTTGTGGAAAACTTTTGGCCGGCACTGTGTGCACCAAAATATCATTACATATCACTGATGTGGTTGTGTACTGTGCACGCGGATACACAGAGACTCCTCGCAGCAGAAATATTGACCATTTCACGGTTTTGGACTGCCTAGTGACAAATATCCAGGTATCAAATTATGAACAAGTGCACGATAGCATCAACTGCGACTGTTGTGGCATGTATCCAATCCGAGGACCGAGATTTGAATGCATCGATTGTTTGGCCTTCGATTTGTGTGAGACCTGCAAAGCGGATGATGAACATGGACACGACTCCACTCACAAATTCATTATTGCTCAGGTTGTTTTCTGGTTGGCACAGGGTGTGTGGGGTAAAATTAGGCTTAACCTTGGTGGTAATTGTGGTGACACTTTGTTTTCTTGTCCGAAATGACATAGTTTTCAAAAGTTTGACTTCTGTTTTCTCAGCAAAAAGTTTCAAGTAAGCGTTCCCGATAAATGTAAGTAACTCACAATTGCTGCCGTCCAATCGATTACAACTATCATTTACACATATTGCAGACATTCGCGGAAACACCAGCCGACACGGTGGTGCTGCGTCAGATGTTCCTGCTTCTTATTGAAGACCTAGAAAGCAACCGAAGCAGCGACTATCGTTTTTCTTTCACTGAAATGGCCCAGCTGCTGGAAGTGCTATTGGAGTTCATTGCCGCCTTCATACCAGCCACAAAAGCGCAATTCGGACGTCTAAGTGTGACCAGTGCGTATCTGATTTTTATCGCCATCGAACGTTTTCTGGAAATTAGCAAAAAAACGGAAGCGGTCGTCGAGTTCGATCTGACGACAATACTGAACGCGCTACTCTGTTCGCTGCCTGTCAGTGCCAGCCCCGACATTAAGAGTGACCACGAGGAGAGGGAGTCCAGCCAGACCAACGAGATCAACCATGAATCCAGAGAAATAATTCTGACTCTGATCGAGAAAGAAGCTCGAGAAATCGGCAGCGGCAGTTTCGGCACCGTGATGCGCATTCCGTATTTGCCCGTCAAACCGTTTGTGGTCAAATCATTCGACAACAGTGAGAAAGGAGCAAACGAAGTGCAGCGTATCGTCAAAAGTGGTCTGCTTGGCAAAACTGTTTGTCCTCATGTCGTGAAAATAAAGTTAGTGTGGTCTACTCGATTTTGGGAAAATATTCCGTCTTGTCCCTGGAATCCACATATGGTAGCAGCCAGATCACTTGATAGCCACTAAACATCCATCGGACGACCACCAATGAACATTTTTCAAATCTTCAGAAAGGAAGCGGTGAAATGTTTTCTCTTCAGTTTTGCATTCGCGGCTCCCAAGCCAGTCGTCGTCATGGAAGAGTGTGTTGGCACATTGGAGAAGGTCATCTTCGACGATCAGAACCATCCATCAATTTGGCGAACGCTCGAATTCGGAATACAAATCGTTGACGGACTGTTGTATTTGCATGAACGTCAACTGATCCATCGCGATGTGAAACCGGAAAAGTGTGTGTCAATAATTGTCATTATATTGTTTTAAAATCAATTCCAGCAACCAGCTATCGAATGTTTCAGCATTTTGCAAAGCAGCAGCCGACTGCTGAAACTTGGCGATTTCGGTCAAGTGATCAGTGCGAGCGAGAGCATCGACCCAGACAAGGCCGGCTACGCCGGTGGTTCGTACCGGTCACCAGAGTCGTGCAGAAATTTTGTGAAGAAGACGGGCCACCAGCCACCGTGCGCATCCCACAAATCTGATGTGTTCAGCTACGGGGTGGTTCTGCATGAAATCGCCACTGGAAAACGGGTGAACTGGTGCCCGGATGACGACCTACTTGGAACGTGCGTGCCATCGACTTAGGGCGAACTTAGGCTAAATCAGGAATCCGGAACCCGGAAATAATTTGCATGCACAAATACAAAACAATTCTGGGCTCCGGAAATATTTCCGGAAAACGCAAGAAATTACATGCAAAAATAAGGCGTTTTTCGGAATAATTCCGGATTCTGATTTCCGAATTCAACCCAAGCTCGCCATCATACATTGAATCCACAATGTTTGAACACGACAAATTGATCTATAAATTATATGCATCGAATAACACACTCAGATGTTTAGGTCGCATAAATACGCCAACATGCTGCGAGTCGAACCATCTCCGAATGCGGAAGCGTATGGTGTTGAACGTTTGAATGACGCGATCGCTCGTGCGACGGCATTCAATGTTGCCGATCGCATCGACACCCGATCGCTGCGTGATCAGTTGGTGTCGATGTTCGATGAGCTTGTCCGATGGGCCGCCGTCTGGTCAGATGAACGACAACAAGCACTCGTCGATAAACTGAGCATGGCCGACCACACTTTGATATACTTTCTGGCAGCACGAGCACAGTCCCTTGATGTTGCAAGCAGGGTTGGATAAAAAAGTAAATTTTGCTGGCCGCCACTTTTTTCATTGCAAAGTTCTAAAAAGGGAATCCACTGTTTTTATTTTTTTCACATTTTTCGGTATTTTATCACTTTTTAAGGTAAAAAAGCATGTTTTCGTGCCTTTGATGGGTCATGATTCTCAAAAATTGCCTGCGGCGCTTACGATTCAGTTTGAAATGAGGTTGTGATTGACTCATAGTTCCTAAACTTACCAACAACTGCGTTACATCATAATGTAGGGCACCCCATACAGTACACCCTGCAGTAATTGAGCGGGCCGTAAGCTATGGACACACTCGACGCGGTTAGCCAGTTTAGAGTGGTCGTGGATCTGTCATTTGTTGTTTTTGTGACACAAAATCTGTATGTTGTAAGCTCTTCTCCTTCACAAATTTATCCACAAATTCACAAACAGAAGGTTGGCCTTTCCGGTTTTGCCCCTTCGAGGTTATCAAAGTCATGCCAGAAGCGATTAGATCGATACTGATCGGCACAAATGTGCAAGTATGGAAAAGTTTTCTTTTGTGTCCCTCAAAACATGCCAAACTAACATAATTTCGGCTATTTCATTTTCAAGAAACCAATTTCTTGGTAAACCGGAATAAAAAAGTGATTTTTAGAAAAGCATTTTAAAAGGTTTTTTCAAAAAAACTTCGATAATAAATTTCTTTCGATCCAACCCTGGTTGCATGCAGAACCGAGCGATTTATGCGCGTGCTACGTGTGAAAGACGTCGCTGATGGTTGGTTTGGTTATGCGGGATTTTGTTTGCAAGAATGTTCCAAGAAAGCGCCAAGATTTGAAAAGCTTGCACTGTATAATTCGTTATGAATAACAACAATTATTTCTGGAGAGTGCCACACGTTTAGGTGTGCATATCGAGGGTGGTGCGCCGCGCACTCGCCGTGTGAGTATAGTTCGTCCATCAGCTCATGGGCACTTTTGTTTGGGAGGTTCAGGTTCCGTTGTGAAAAGTTGTTCCTCCGCAAGGCAATGTCAGACAAAACGGCGCACAAAAATAAAATCAAAACCGATTTATCTTTCTTTTCTTTTATCCATACATACTTTTGGACTAGACATATCCGCGCTGTATCTTTTTTGCAAAAAGAAAACTTTTCTTCGCACCGGAAACATGAGCACAGGTGAGCTCTTATTCGGGGAAACCTCCTGATAAGAGCTCTCGGCTTTTGTTTTGGGGTAAAAATTTTTGTGTCTTGACGACACAACATGCGCTACTGCCTTGTTTCGGCTTTATAGCACGTGCAAATCATGTTTCACATCAGCCGTCATCGATCCAAACGAAACGCTTTGAAAGGGAAGAAAGAAAGTATCCACAACGCTAACAAGACATGCAGTATAATCAGGCACGGTTGGAATGTGGTGTAGCCGGTGTAGGGAGCAATGCTTTCGATGAAGAGCCCAGGAAATGTTCCTAATAAAACCCTGGGCTGTTATTTGGGATAATTTTTTTATTACAAAAATACACTTTTGTTGTTTTACGTCAAAGCAACACTAATGAGCATTATATTATAATTTGTATGTTTCAGCTTTCCGATACGCAACAATGAAAGAGTCCGATTTCTGGGAAGCTCAGGATCCAACGAACTACAAGCTCAGTCATTTGTTCCTCAATGCGCTTTGGTCGGTCCTTAATGGAGCGGAGGAGCGGCCAATTGACTGGCTGGGAGGTGGGACCACAAATGAGGCGTACATCCAGTCAATTGACGAGTGGCTGCCTTTTGCCACCAACACTTGTGATGTAGCGTTGACGCATCACTGTTGGTCGATGACAACGCTCTTCATCAAAGATATGTTCGATTTTTTCTACGGTTTGTGGCGTGGGTGATTTTTATTTTTTTGTTAAGTTTTGCTCCGCTGTCGGAACGCTACGCCAACACGAGTCCGATTTCGGAGGTGGTATGCTTGCGAAATGGTTAGAAAGAGGTATATCTTCGCATGAATCACGTTGTATTCTACAACGTGTAACATTTCTTAAATCAGCAGCCCCGTATGAATGTTTCACTAATCTGCCACCTCAGAAATCGGGGTCGTGTTGACGTAGTGTTGCTACACAATTCACACTCGCCATCATCAGATCACCGATTCTGCGCGCGTCGGATTTGAGGCGCACTGGAAATAATGACCATAAACATGGGGATGACTTAACCGGGACAGGAGCCTGCATATTTTTTGTCACCGTTTGGAATGAATATTCATCGTATGAAATGGTATTACATAACGGCAGATTGAAAAGAGCAAATGACCACAAGCAATCATCACATAGAAACATTATGAAGGTCACTCACAATTTAGATGATATGCAAATCAATTTGAAGTTGTTTGATTTTCTCCATTTCCGTCTGTTTCTTCCCCAGATGTGTGTATATGTGTACCACATCCGTCACATTTCAGCACGTCACACGGACTTTAATGACGCTTTCAAGAAACGAGCAATGAAGAAGCTGATGTTCTTTCCCAATCATCAGCCGGTAGTGGCCGTTCACGACATGTTGTGCAAACTGTATCGATTATATTGCGCCGACTTGCGTTATCCCGTTGACAAGATGCTTTCGCAGACAATTGCCTACATCAAGCCGGTCTTTGATCCGACCGACTTTCATACGTTGCTCGTCTCCCGCACCGCCAGCTGGGTGCTGCGCTGTCTGGCACAAAATCTTCTGATGTACGAACAACGCCAAGCGCGCTGCGCGCCCGTTCCGTCGGTTGTTGCGCTGCCATCGAGCGAACGACTGCGGACAGTCGTCAATGCAATGCTTGTCGTTGCCAGTCCATTCACGACCGAATTGGCCATCCGCCCAAAAACCTATCTCGACAAAGCAGTACAGCGGATCATTCTCGAATGGCAAGCGCACGTGTCAACTACAATCGTGCTTCTCATGCAGTTGGGATGCGACGAATTGACGTCCGATGAACAACGCACGCTGCTGTCCGCTGGCCAACAGTGCGTCGCGAACATGTGCGAGTCGAAGTTGTGGCTGCGATCAACAAATGACGAACACGGACTGATTCCGTACGATACACAACTACAATGTATTGATCATATCCTACTGATTTTGAACAAGCACGATCTGTCGTTACGATCGTCGTCGCTGCGCGCACTGGTCTCGCACGTTGTTGACGCAACCTTCAGCAAACAGCTGCACTTGACCGATGTGGTGCACAATCGGCTCGAGTACACGCTCAGGGATGCCATCCATAATGCGTCGGTGAGCATGAAACACGCTGCGGCGGATGAAGACGGTCGCGAAACGTTGATGGCGGACGCGGACTTTCTCGCCACAATCGTTCTCGTTGGCAACATCGACGTCGACTGCTGCCGTACGCAGTACCTTCTAGAAGCTGTCGAGAAGTCGACGCCTCTGTTTCAACAAATCGGATCGTTAATTTCACAATGATCTGGAACACTGTTTTGTACATGTACACTAGATAGCACTGTACGTTTACCAGGTCAATTTTGATGACGCCTTGACGCTCAATCGTTAAGCGAAGCAACACTGTTTCAGGAAGATAATTTTATTTTGAGATTAATAACAATTATCCCAGTGAATCCCTGAGGATTAAATGGAAGCTTTCTGAATCGGTAGGGGATGATTCGAAAACACAGTTGCATAATACATAAATATGGTTACCGAAGAATCATGTGACGATTGATGTAAGATTTGATTTAGGCATCTTGTAAGCTTGTATTGGAAGTTTAACATTGTTTCTCTTTGGTTCGCGCGTGTTTGATCGTGTTTCTCCAGGATTTACCAAAATCGTACTTTGGGGGAGAAAACTTTTTCTTCTCATATTCATCGTTTTCACTGTTCCTTCATCATTCAAATCTACAGACTCTCAGTTTATCCATCATGTTTGCAACAAACATTATGACTACATAGAAACAAACTTTAGGATCGCACACATTTCGCATTAAATGTCGTCTCCGCAATGAAACATCAGTCGGTCATCGGACGCCAGCGCGAGCCGCAGGGTCGTATCCAAACGTTCTCAACTGAGCGCCATGTAAATTTGTATTTGAAGGATGACATTCTCTGTCTGTTCTGCGCGGGAGCACCAGAACACCACACGGATGGAAAAGACCAACGCTCGTGCGCCCACTTGACTTTGATCGATCGACGCAATGACCCCCTTAACTATGTACTGTATGCTCAATTAGTCCTGTCCAGCAAGGTGTTCTTCGCAAATAATGACCCACTTCACGTACAGTAGTATAGTCTTTCCGTTTTATCATAGCCCAGCAGCAACATACAGAAAATGTTTCATTGCCTTGAAAACATAGCAGTCATCGTCGTGCATGATAACCAACAGGTTGACAACGTGGCTCGGAAACTGCCTGTTACATAGTGTTTCATTTTATTCTCGGTCCACACAAAGTATACAGCAAAGGTTTCATCGAAACAGCAGCCATCATTATAACAGGCAGTTTCCGAGCCACGTTGTCAACCTGTTGGTTATCATGCACGACGATGACTGCTATGTTTTCAAGGCAATGAAACATTTTCTGTATGTTGCTGCCGGGCTATGATAAAACGGAAAGACTATAATTATGGCTGCTGTTTCGATGAAACCTTTGCTGTATACTTTGTGTGGACCGAGAATAAAATGAAACACTATAGTGTTTGAATGCACCGATGTTCTTGAAAAGACTCAATTTTAACATAGTGAGACTTCAGATTTTCACTTTTCCTGTGCGGCACTCGGAAACAGCAGAACATTTCGTTCCATTCCGTACTTTTCACAGTTCCCTCTCGATTCCTGATTCCTCGAATTTACACACTCCAAATACCTTCTCAGTACCCCATCATGTTCGCGCGAACCCCAATTCCTCTCATGTTGCTGATTTGTTTGATGACATTGCCCTTTCCCACAAGTCCCACCCAAAAGGACCACCCATGTTCTGCAGCTAGTAAATTGAACGGGCATGTCAAAGCAATCCCTCTGACCACATCAACAGGCACCACTTCATGCGTTGTTTTCTTCAAAGAAATGACGGCACAAAAGGCTGAAGACCACTGTCGAACCCAAATAATTGATGGATACAAAGTCGGGAAGCTCTTCAGACCCCCACCTGATGTGATCAGAAATTTGGTATACTTTTTATTTATTTATGTAGTTCGTGGTAATTTGAGCACCACCGGTTTACATATATTCCGTTTAACGCGCCTTCAAATGCTGTAGGCGCGCGACAACAAATTAGCACGTCCAGCCCCTTTGCTGTTGACTTGTGTGCTCTGGCATTGCATTTTTGGCAGATTGTATATTTTTTCCATGTTTGCTGCATAGTTTAGTTCTCCGGTTAGCTGAGGTCGTAACTCAAGTAGCTTTGATTGAGTGCGAGAGAAAAAAATATGCATTGACGACATGAATGCGGGTATTGATACAAATGTGTGTTGCTTGATCCGTGAATGCGCCTTGCATGCAAATAGTAGAGTGACATATTTATTGTTTAGGACGTCATAAAAGTGTCATTGTTGCTATTCACGCAGGATGAGTACTGCGGAAACGAAGATGTGGAATGTCCACTTTATTGGATTGAGGAAACAAAGGACTACATTCCCGGCGGGACTGAGACTTACCGCGTGTGCGTGCTGAAGTGTGGAAAACGTGGCGAAATCGGAATCTATCCATATGATCCCAATGTTGGCTACGATGACACCTGCGCACAGAAATACAAAGATGATATCGAACACAGATTCTTCTGTCTGTACGAACCGCAAGGTTATGTATTGGTCGCACAATCACTATTATATGTACTGTATATGAGAATCCATTCCCCTAATTTTCCTGCATTGTCAAACGGATATTATTTGGCGATTTTTTTTTTGAATTGAACCAGGTTTTGACAAGCACTTCTCACTCTTGTCAGTGAGAGGAATGAGAAACACACGTGTCCAGAGGTTTCATTCTGAATCTTATGCAACCAAAAAATGTTTCGGGGTTCGGGTTACTGTAGCCGCGTATTGCACGCTTTGTTTGTGAAATACAACGCACACAGGGGGATCACTTCCGATTTAGTCAGGGGTTTTGTATGTCCTTTATGTGTCAGACGAATTTGCAAGCAATACACCTTGTTATCACGGGCCCCGACTCCAACAACTATGACATACCACGGATGCGCCCAAGACCCAACCACAAGTCAACGAAACAACCGCGGTCACTTACAGAAAACAACATGTCCTTCGACCCTTTCTATCAAACATCATCATTGAAACCGACAAAGAGATGTGGCTTTTGTCAGTTTATCACCAATTCAACATCGTACACGACCTTTCCAGCCGCAGCAGACCCGTCCTCCGATCGAGAGTCGTGGTTGTCTGACAACTTGTGGTTGTTGATTGTGCTGACCGTGGCGATGGGTATATTCCTTTGTGTCGCGCTGATTGCAGTGGTGGCCTGCGTCGTTCTCCCAAAACCACGCAATTATCAACAGAGGTTCGTTATCGTTTCACGTATGGACCCAGAGGGCACAGGGGTCATGCCACTGTATTTTCGGGGGGAAGAAAAAACTCAGCTAATGCACTTTATTAGATGCAAAAATCGCGATGCACCCATTTTCCATGAAATTTTTGTGATATTTTGTGTGGAATTTGCAAGTATTAAACAAGCAGTCGATAAAACCGATTTTTGAAACATCAAACAAGCACTAGACAAAAATGGCTTTTGAGATTTGGATCCGTCTTGGCCGAAATCTGGATCCACCACTGGTAACCATCGTTAGTTCGGTTTTGCTCAGGCAGACTGGACCGATCTGCGACCTTAAAAAATTCTTTAGTCACCCCGTTTTGCAACGAAGAAACTATCAAACACAACTGAACTCCATCGCAGGCCGGAAAAGTATCCGACCTTTTTTGGGTTGTGAAGGCCTGGTTTCTTTCCACCATTGGGCTCAGCATTGAGGTGGCCCAATCCATCTGCCTCAATGGTAAAGTTAAGGCGTAATGCATATGTACGTCAGACAATGCCCTGCCCCAGAAAACTGAAACGCTGACTCTGACTGCTCAGGATTAAGGCAGCGTCCACGCAAATCAAAACGTAAACCGAACCCAAACCCAAACAGACATTGGGGTCAAGTTTCAGAAGTGCAATCAGCTTTGATTGATATTCTTTTTCAACAGAGAACTGCCGATACTGGAAACCGCGGTCTCATCTTCTTCAACTCTGACGAAATATATACCGATATTCGATCAAAGTTTGCCCGGGAAACAAAACGAAACAGCCAAAACACAAGAGTCAACTGGAATCCCCCTCTCCGGCGGTCCACAAACGACAATATCTGATTCGATTATGAGCAAGGGTGGTAGTTCGTTGTGAATTTGGGCTCGCATGATGTTTTGACAATAGTTTCACTGGTATTGTTTATTCGCCGTGAACCATATTTCACCGTTTCTTTGGGGTTGTGACAGCCCAATTTCGATAAAACCACACAAACAACTCTGTAAAGTACCATCTCGTCTTGAAACTTCAACGGTGCCATAACATTTCATTAGGTGATACGGTTTAAGGCAAAATGGATGACTTTGATCTGCTCAGAATTCTTTTATGCCCAAGAGTGAATGGGCCTGACTGGCCTGACAGACATGACACCACGCATTCCAAAACTGAATAAAATCGATACAATGCGTGCCACAAGCACCATGTGATCTTGTGGGAGCACACCCGTCCAAGCACTCCCACGAGGATCGCGCCGCACTCGGTCTCGTAGAGTGCAGCCAGGCAACACTCCCAGTGCAGCCACTGACACACTCAAACACGCTCTCCAATCGTCCACAAGTCGTCCGTCGGATTCTTGACCAAATCCGACGGGAACACGCGGCCTTCTCAAGACCGCTTCGCTGGCTCTTTCAGCCGGCCTCCTCAAGGCCGCCTTTCTTGCTCCCTTTTGCCGGCCTTCTCAAGGCCGCACCTTTCACTCCTTTCGCTTTCCTTCTTCTTTCTTCTTTCTTCTTTCTTCGTCTGAAAGCTATAAAATGAGAAGGTTTGACCTGAAATAATTGCACACACAAAAATACAAGTCAAAACAGGCCAGCCAATTCAGCTGGCTGCAGCAATTCCTGCAGTTCTCGCGCTGCTCGAACTGAACCCCCTTTTGCACTAGCTCAGCACACTTTATCCGGGGTTAGAACGGTAAATGAAATAGAAACAAAATAAACAGCACGGCGACGCAACGAAAACAAACAATTACAAAAATCCTCTGACTGCCAGCGACGAAACGAGTCTCTATTTTCGAATTCAATACAAGAGAATCACGTTCCGAAATGCATCCACGCATTTTCACAGTTCACAGCCACCAAGCGGAGGGGTTGACAGTCAACTTGATCCAGCAGCAGTGTCACCATGCACACGCGAGGGTCACAACCACAAATTTGATGAAATAATCGATTTGTTTTTCGTTGTTTTCAGTGTCCTTGCAGAAACATAAAACATGAGTATCACATACCCCAGAAGTAGTATACATTGTTTGCAGCGCGTAAACAAAGCAAAACAGCGTTATAATCGAATACCCCCAAAAACAAACACTACGAAGCCAACCAGTCTTCCAGATGAAACAAATCGACATGTAAAGGCAAACTACGCCAACACGAGCCCGATTTCGGAGGTCGTGTGCTTGCAAAACGAATAGAAAGAGAAAGTCATCACCCGCCACGTAGTACTCCTACAACGCAGGGTTGTTTCAAAAAAAAAGTGGTTAATTAAAAAATTTTTTTAAAAAAAGAAATTTTGTTTTTTGAAACTCAGATTTTGCTTTTTTTTAATAAAAAAAGTTGCCCAAAATGGGCTGAAATGTCCAAAAATGGCCCTTTTCGAGGCAAAAAAATTGGCACTTTTTTTCTGTGGGCGGGACAATTTTTCCAAAATCGCGCCTGCGGCGCCCTGTATTGCCCCAAATCCGCACAGGGATGCGCGGGGATGGTCTTTTATAGTGATGTGGCACCGATAATGTACTACTGCATGCTACTACACATGTATATACATAGGTCAGGTGCAAAACGGGGCGCGCAAAGTCGATCTGACACGCAAGATTTGGGCTGTAATCGATATTTTGATGGTGGTATATCAGATATACGGCATTAGAGGCATTAAAATACACGGTACGGCATGCTACAATACATTAGAGTAACATCGTTAGTCAACATCAATCTCAGACTGGTAGGATTCCATAGAATCTGCACAATACTACCGGGTGTCACCACACAAGTTGGGTCTCAGGCGAAAATTTTTCAATTTTTGAAAAATATGTTGCATCGATTTCATTTATCCTGAAACGACGTTTGCAACACTTTTTCTAATAAAAAAAAATTTTCGTCAAAAAAAAAATTTTTTTTTTAAAAAAAAAGCTCGTTAATAAAAAAATTTTTTTTCAACCCTGCTACAACGTGTAAGATTTTCCAAATCAGCAGCCACGTATGAATGTTTCACTGATCTGCCACCTCCGAAATCGGGCTCGTGTTGGCGTAGATTGCCTTTATGTATATTGAACAGAACGTCATCGACGACCGATGCTGCAAACGCCGCATGAAACGACACGCCACATTGGCACTGGACGGCGCAAAACACACGAAGCATTTGTTCGGTTAGAAGAAACACGCGAAGTAATATGTGTCCGCCTGATTTCACTCTATCATCGTATTGTTTGGCACAAAACCACCCTGTTCGTGGCAAAACCGGAATTTTGAGAGGTACAAATTCGATAGCAAATCACAGAAGTCCGTTCAGCGGGGAAATGGAAATGCTAAAGTGCATTTCAGTCGCGATGACTATGCAGTCAGAGGGGACGGCAGCAAAGCCGTATTGACATTCATGAATCTGAGCTTGGATGGTCAGGCCCGAAGCTAACACGTCTTGCGTCACGTCACGACTTGCGGCGCATACTGGAACGTCATAATTTGAGTGTTGTTTGCTTTGGTCATGTAACGTTGTGACAGTGTATGAGATACACATAATTTTAGTAGAATTATTTGGGTTACAAGCTGCATGCCTGGCCATGCAACACCTATGTACTCTGGATTTTTTTACTGTTTGTATTTTACCGAATTACAGCCAGCTCAAGTGCACTCAGGCGACATTGCGTTTCCTGTTCACCGCAGCATCTGGACTGATTGAATTTTTTTACAAAAAAAGTTGTCGCATTTCATTCTGTGCGCGACACAATTCGTCACTGCCGACATTTTTTTGAGAATGATGAATAATCACCCATTGCCAATGCCAAACACGCTGCGTCTTCTGCACGCCATTTATCCACCGTCAAGATTCCCGTGTTCCACGGAGTCTCTCCTGAAGAGTAACCACGAATGTCCCTACCCGGGCGACCACGCCGAACAAATCTCACTGGTCATGGCAGCCGCCGGCCTCAAATTCGAGCTGGTGCCCGTTAATCAAACATTGATTGATCTGACGGGCGGATTCGTTCCCTACGCTTATGAGATGATCAAGTCTGGGCAAGTGGATTCGGCAGCGATGCTATTCAAACAGACCGCCGACCGTTTGAAGAACCACCAGACATCCTTCCCACTCCAAAGTGGCCTGTCACTGTCCGCTATCGGGGTGCCAATCGACAGTGGTTCCATATTCCATTATTTTAATGTTTTCGGCCACGAAGTGTGGATAGCGCTGATTGTGACCTCATTGTGCATACGTTTGGTGCATCGGTGGAATCGACATTTGAACACGGAGCCCGATCGTGGCGACCAAGTCTGGTTTCGACTCAGTATCGCCTGGAGCGTGTTTGTTACCGTGATTGTCGTGTCCCTGTTTGGCAAAGGCGTGCTCGCAATGTTGATCAAACATGATGTTGGCCTGTCGTTTTCAACAATGGCCGAATTGGCTGAACGGGTGAGATTTTGGCACGACATAATTTTGCTGTTTTTAATAATAAATCATTGACCTGTTGTGCTGGAGCGAGCTTCGTCACGCTTGTGAATAACATGGACCCAAATGAGGCCAAGTCTAAAGGAAACGAACACGACGACCGCCTTTAGAAACAGTGACAGCACCATGCATGCATATACCTGCATCTACTGTACCTGTTTGCATGTATGACTGCAGTTCAGCGGACTGAATTTAGCTTTTTGGAACGAGTGTGCTAGTCAACAATTGGGCAACAGCTTGAGAAAAGTGAATTTTGGCATCAATCTATAGCTGTGTTAATGTACGCAGCGAGCAGTTCTTCTCCGCTTGCTCAATGCCAAGCTTTCATGGCGCTCCATCAACCCATCATGCAATACTATGTTTCCAGGTATCCACCAACCAACTCACCATCATAACCGACATACACACTTCATGGCTGATCAACATAATGTCAATCACCGAACGCTACACCGCCCGCGGTCTGTTGCGTCAAGCTTTGACCACCAATCCGCCGATTTTCCACAGTGACTACGCGCAGCAGTGTCGTTACATGGCGCGCACCCCAAATTCGGTCATTATTCTGTCGACTGACTTTCTCAGCTACATGCAATCATCCGTGCCAGAATGCTGTGGCACGCTGAGGTTCGACAGGATTATTATGTTTTTAGGGACCAAAGTAACTGGTTGTGCGCTGGCGGCACTGTTTCTGGATTTCGGAAATCACACACAAAAAATATTCTACTTTAGAAAACACAACGTACGCGCCAACGTTTTCTTTTTCGCACATATTGTGCACTGTATGACACATTTTGTGCGATTTTCGACCGCACTTCGATTACAGCACATGGTGCGTTCAGCGTGATAAAACCACCATAATGCTCTCCAGGGACTTTGTAAGAAATGAAAAGTGAAAGTAAATAAAGAAATTAAAAAGTAAAAATGAAAACTTTTACAAAATTGACAGATTCGATTTCGAGCAGCACGAGTATATGCAGGGCGGCAACGTAATGCTGTTCAGTTGGAACACATCCAAATCGCTGATCAATCGCATAAACAGCGCCATTCACGAAGTTGAGCCGGGCATCGGACAGATTGAGGAACGATATGTCCGATTCATGGACCATCAAATGACCAGATGTCAGGGCAATGAAACATCAGCTCACTGGCGCGAACACCTGGAGATGTACGACGTGTTAGGACTGTTTGCGCTCTGGCTGATTGGGTGTACGTTTGGGCTGACCGTTTGTGTGGCCGAATGGGTGTACGGATGTGTGGGCAGCAGGTAAATGTTCGTCTTTTTATTGTGTTTTCATACATACGTTACCATTTTACATTGTGCCGTGCTGCAAAATAAGAACTATACTATACTATAGAATTAGTATCAGTAATTAGTACTTAGTCTCAGAACTGTACTGTAGAACTTATACTGCAAAACTAGAACTGCGAATGTTGCACATTGATTAATTTGTGCAAGCTTGCAGACTCCATCCCAAGTCGATTCACAGGCCAACTGTGAAACATCATCGCAGACGACCGACTCGTATTGTAGCCCACATGGCGAGATCACACAATTCGGGCATAATGATTATGTGAGCAATTGAATATGTGACGACAAAGTGAGTAGGGCTTCACACTGAATCTAGTGCAATAATGTTGGTCTGTTTCGCCCTGCTTTCGCAGACAGCCCGAGGAGGCAGGGCTCGTCAGTGCGAACGCCTCTCACAAGAAAAAAAATACTAGTGAAGCATTTTGACGCACAATGATGTATCATGATGCAGGAGCATAAGAGAAAAACATCATGATGCATCAAGACGCGTCAACGTGCGTCAAAAAGGTCCGTCAGACAGATCTTGATGCACAATGAAGTCAATCCCGAAATTCAGGCAGTGAAAATGGCTTGCATCAGCCTGTTGACCGCTTGGTTTCGGTGTTTGTGGTGTCACCGCTTTTCAGTTTGCAGCGTAATGTTTCGTGGAATGTCGATTGTGTTGACGCTCCATCCTGGTACAGTAGTTTTTCCCATAAAAGGTGTTTATAGAGCCGCTCGATGGGCTCCACAGCACGTGTGTTGTTCTTCTTAACACCTTATTTCGGAAACACGAGAAATTTTCCATAAAAGGTGTCTATGAAGCAGCCCGTTGGGCTGTTGTGCTCCATAGGACCGTGTGTTGTTCTTCTTAACACCTTATTTCGGAAACTTGAGAAATTTCCCATAAAAGGTGTTTATAAGCCGCCAGCTGAGCTGTTGTGCTCCAAAGTACATGTGTAGTTCTTCAAAACACCTTATTTCGGAAACTTGAGAAATTTCCAATAAAAGGTGTTTATAAGCCGTCCGCTGGGCTGTTGTGCTCCAAAGTACATGTGTAGTTCTTCAAAACACGTGATTTCGGAAACTTCTGTTCATTTATTGCTGCGAAATTTCCCATAAAAGATGTTTATATGTCGCCCGCTGGGCTGCTGTGCTCCACAGGACGTGTGTTGTTCTTCTTAATACCTTATTTCGGAAACTTGAGAAATTTTCCATAAAAGATGTTTATAAAGCCGCTCGATGGGCTCCACAGGACGTGTTGTGCTTCAAAACACCTTATTTCGGAAACTTGAGAAATTTCCCATAAAAGGTGTTTACAAAGCCGCTCGATGGGCTCCACAGGACGTGTTGTTCTTCTTAACACCTTATTTCGGAAACTTGAGAAATTTCCCATAAAACGTGTTTATAAAGCCGCTCGATGGGCTCCACAGGACGTGTGTTGTTCTTCCAAACACCTTATTTCGGAAACTTGAGAAATTTCCCATAAAAGGTGTTTACAAAGCCGCTCGATGGGCTCCACAGGACGTGTTGTTCTTCTTAACACCTTATTTCGGAAACTTGAGAAATTTCCCATAAAACGTGTTTATAAGGCCGCTCGATGGGCTCCACAGGACGTGTGTTGTTCTTCCAAACACCTTATTTCGGAAACTTGAGAAATTTCCCATAAAAGGTGTTTACAAAGCCGCTCGATGGGCTCCACAGGACGCGTTGTTCTTCAAAACACCTTATTTCGGAAACTTGAGAAATTTCCCATAAAAGGTGTTTACAAAGCCGCTCGATGGGCTCCACAGGACGTGTTGTTCTTCTTAACACCTTATTTCGGAAACTTGAGAAATTTCCCATAAAACGTGTTTATAAAGCCGCTCGATGGGCTCCACAGGACGTGTGTTGTTCTTCCAAACACCTTATTTCGGAAACTTGAGAAATTTCCCATAAAAGGTGTTTACAAAGCCGCTCGATGGGCTCCACAGGACGTGTTGTTCTTCTTAACACCTTATTTCGGAAACTTGAGAAATTTCCCATAAAACGTGTTTATAAAGCCGCTCGATGGGCTCCACAGGACGTGTGTTGTTGTTCCAAACACCTTATTTCGGAAACTTGAGAAATTTCCCATAAAAGGTGTTTATAAAGCCGCTCGATGGGCTCCACAGGACGTGTTGTTCTTCTTAACACCTTATTTCGGAAACTTGAGAAATTTCCCATAAAAGGTGTTTATAAAGCCGCTCGGTGGGCTCCACAGGACGTGTTGTTCTTCTTAACACCTTATTTTGGAAACTTGAGAAATTTCTCATAAAAGGTGTTTATAAAGCCGCTCGATGGGCTCCACAGGACGTGTGTTGTTCTTATTAACACCTTATTTCGGAAACACGAGAAATTTTCCATAAAAGGTGTCCATGAAGCCGCCCGTTGGGCTGTTGTGCTCCATAGGACGTGTGTTGTTCTTCTCAACACCTTATTTCGGAAACTTGAGAAATTTCCCATAAAAGGTGTTTATAAGCCGCCAGCTGAGCTGTTGTGCTCCAAAGTACATGTGTAGTTCTTCAAAACACCTTATTTCGGAAACTTGAGAAATTTTCCATAAAAGGTGTTTATAAAGCCGCTCGATGGGCTCCACAGGACGTGTTGTTCTTCTTAACACCTTATTTCGGAAACTTGAGAAATTTCCCATAAACGGTGTTTATAAGCCGTCCGCTGGGCTGTTGTGCTCCAAAGTACATGTGTAGTTCTTCAAAACACGTGGTTTCGGAAACTTCTGTTCATTTATTGCTGCGAAATTTCCCATAAAAAAATGTTTATATGTCGCCCGCTGGGCTGCTGTGCTCCACAGGACGTGTGTTGTTCTTCTTAATACCTTATTTCGGAAACTTGAGAAATTTCCCATAAAAGGTGTTTATAAAGCCGCTCGATGGGCTCCACAGGACGTGTGTTGTTCTTCTTAACACCTTATTTCGGAAACTTCTGGAGAATTCCCAAAAAAGGTGTTTATATGCCGCCCGCTGTGCTCCACAGGACGTGTTGGAAAATCCTCAAAACACCAATCTGTGATAAAGTTCTGTGAGCAGTGAGCAATATAAATCACAAAAAAAGCCTCATGGGGGCTTATTTGGAAAATCGTCCGAAAAGTGCATTTCCTGGGGAGGGGCCCCCTCGGGTACGCCTGTTCCCCCTCCATGGTACGCCTGCCCCCAGAACTAAAATGGGCATTTTTAGGCCTAAAATCTGTACTTTTTGGCTAATGTTGTCAAATGAATATCGCCAAAATACCCTCTTTATGGAGAATTTTTTCAAAATGGGGAAAGCTTGAGAAATTTCCCATAGAAGGTGTTTATAAAGCCGCTCGATGGGCTCCACAGGACGTGTGTTGTTCTTCTTAACACCTTATTTCGGAAACTTGAGAAATTTCCCATAAAAGGTGTTTATAAACCCGCACGGTGGGCTCCACAGGACGTGTTGTTCTTCTTAACACCTTATTTTGGAAACTTGAGAAATTTCTCATAAAAGGTGTTTATAAAGCCGCTCGATGGGCTCCACAGGACGTGTGTTGTTCTTATTAACACCTTATTTCGGAAACACGAGAAATTTTCCATAAAAGGTGTCCATGAAGCCGCCCGTTGGGCTGTTGTGCTCCATAGGACGTGTGTTCTTCTTCTTAACACCTTATTTCGGAAACTTGAGAAATTTCCCATAAAAGGTGTTTATAAGCCGCCAGCTGAGCTGTTGTGCTCCAAAGTACATGTGTAGTTCTTCAAAACACCTTATTTCGGAAACTTGAGAAATTTCCCATAAAAGGTGTTTATAAAGCCGCTCGATGGGCTCCACAGGACGTGTTGTTCTTCTTAAAAAAGGTGTTTATAAGCCGCCCGCTGAGCTGTTGTGCTCCAAAGTACATGTGTAGTTCTTCAAAACACGTGGTTTCGGAACTTCTGTTCATTTATTGCTGCGAAATTTCCCATAAAAAATGTTTATATGTCGCCCGCTGGGCTGCTGCGCTCCACAGGACGTGTGTTGTTCTTCGTAATACCTTATTTCGGAAACTTGAGAAATTTCCCATAAAGGGTGTTTATAAAGCCGCTCGATGGGCTCCACAGGACGTGTGTTGTTCTTCTTAACACCTTATTTCGGAAACTTCTGGAGAATTCCCAAAAAAAGGTGTTTATATGCCGCCCGCTGTGCTCCACAGGACGTGTTGGAAAATCCTCAAAACACCAATCTGTGATAAAGTTCTGTGAGCAGTGAGCAATATAAATCACAAAAAAAGCCTCATGGGGGCTTATTTGGAAAATCGTCCGAAAAGTGCATTTCCTGGGGAGGGGCCCCCTCGGGTACGCCTGTTCCCCCTCCATGGTACGCCTGCCCCCAGAACTAAAATGGGCATTTTTAGGCCTAAAATCTGTACTTTTTGGCCAATGTTGTCAAATGAATATCGCCAAAATACCCTCTTTATGGAGAATTTTTTCAAAATGGGGAAAGCTTGAGAAATTTCCCATAGAAGGTGTTTATAAAGCCGCTCGATGGGCTCCACAGGACGTGTGTTGTTCTTCTTAACACCTTATTTCGGAAACTTGAGAAATTTTCCATAAAAGGTGTTTATGAAGCCGCCCGTTGGGCTGTTGTGCTCCATAAGGACGTGTGTTGTTCTTCTTAACACCTTATTTCGGAAACTTGAGAAATTTCCCGTAAAAGGTGTTTATAAGCCGCCCGCTGAGCTGTTGTGCTCCAAAGTACATGTGTAGTTCTTCAAAACACCTTATTTCGGAAACTTGAGAAATTTCCCATAAAAGGTGTTTATAAGGCCGCTCGATGGGCTCCACAGGACGTGTGTTGTTCTTCTTAACACCTAATTTCGGAAACTTGAGAAATTTCCCATAAAAGGTGTTTATAAGCCGCCCGCTGGGCTGTTGTGCTCCAAAGTACATGTGTAGTTCTTCAAAACACGTGATTTCGGAAACTTCTGTTCATATATTGCTGCGAAATTTCCCATAAAAGATGTTTATATGTCGCCCGCTGGGCTGCTGGGCTCCACAGGACGTGTGTTGTTCTTCATAACCTTATTTCGGAAACTTGAGAAATTTCCCATAAGAGGTGTTTATGAAGCCGCTCGATGGGCTCCACTGGACGTGTGTTGTTCTTCTTAACACCTTATTTCGGTAACTTCTGGAGAATTCCCAAAGAAGGTGTTTATACGGTAAAAACGGTTTTTTTCCGGAGCCAGATAGATTTCCAAGCTAAAGCAGGTGAAAACAAGGCGTTTTCGGGCCTACGATACACACGCGGCACTTGTTAAGCTGTAAAACCACCAAACAACTGCCTGAAAGTAGGTTGGTGTTTCCTGAATTCCTTGAGTACTGGTTGGTAATTTGCTTGAAAAAAACGTTTTTTTTCCAAAAATATAAATTACTGACCCACTGGACACGAGGTATTGGGTATTGGCTTGGGTCAAAAAATGTCGGTATATTGTTCCCATGCCTGGTTCCGATCTCTTTTTATTCGATATTTTCTTTTTATTGTTTTTATGATGCAAGCTTTTTGAAGCAAAAAAACAACCGAACCTTTTTGACGCCTCATGATGCAGCGTGCATCATAATGCTTCACCAGTATTTTTTCTTGTGTCTGGCAAGTTTGCCTCTAAAAAGCCCCACCTGCAGATCTTATTGCTGGGAAGTAACATCACTGCGTGCAAACTCACCAACATAGTTTCGTCACATCTCTGTGCACACCGAGGGCAGAGCCGCAATACAAGTAGAATTCCTTTACCCGATTCTCACATCCATATCATCTAAATATACGACAAAGGATGTTGCTCTGAGCATATGTTATTATCACTTTGTTACATTTTGTTTCTTCTGCATAAATAAAACAACCGGAATGCTATTTTCAGTTCGAAGTCCGAAAATTGAAGCGTTTTAAAACTGAACGCGTGCATTCGAAACAAATCAAGTCGGGCTCCAAAGAGCACAAATGCCTCATCTAGGTATACTATGTATGTACAGTATGTATACGTTGGAGTTTATCGCATGTTTTCAGGCATCATATAATCATGTGCAGATCAATAATTAGAATTCTGAACATCGGAAAGCGACTTGCACAAAAAATGTATAAATGCAAGTTTAAATGAAAACATTGCACTCAACATATTTTGTCACCAAGTCGACGGAAAGGCGTAAACACGAACAAAAATTTTGCGCATGAAAAACGTAATATTCTGAGGAATGTGCGTATTGAAAATAGAGATCAGGCAGTGATGGCTTCTATTGTGTCGGGTTGGGTCGCACATCAGGCTTGATGCGGTAGTACAGGGTGACATCATTGTCATACTCGCGTAGCGTGCGATACACAACCATCATGCGCTCGGATTTGGATACGAAGGTGAGACCACTGAGGTTGCCGCACAGGCTAAAAATAGGCAACACCGAAGGTTTGGTAGATATATCCGGTTGTTTAATGTGGAAATTGATGGGAAATTTGCGACAGAAAAGAAAAAATCGAAATTAAATCAGCCTCCAGTTGGATTTCTGCGGAAAGTGTTCCCTCTTTGATTTTAGCTAGAAAAGTGGGTATTTTTCACGCCAGTAGTCGCGGGTATTTTGACATTATTGGATTGTTTGATATTCGACGTCGAGCAGAACAACATAAAAACAGCGCAGAAGTAGTTTAGTCCCTATAATGGATTTGAACGGTTGGGCAGATCGAAGTCGAACTATGGTAACAATGTAGATGCTTTGGATTGGTCCAAACAAGAAATATACATCCTGCTTTTAAATAAACCATCCGCGGCTTTAAGTACACTTGAGTAAGGTTCCGCTTGCGTAAGTCCCCGCGGGCTCTACGGAGGCGCGGCTTAGATCGAAAACTTTGGTACTTCTGCCGCAACACCATGCCGGCTGATTACCTTATGTAAGACTCCGCCAATCTAGGTGTGCTCTATCAACCCAGCTGATAGTATGGATAACTCACGGTGCTTGGGCCCATTCAAAATTGTACGTTTTCACTTCCAGCATTGCATTCTTGCATTTGATGTTCGACTCGTCCTCGCGGATGTGCAAATTTCGCGTTTCCAGCTCAACGTTTCTGCCTTTGTCCGCCTGCAGAAGACGTTATAGTTTCTATATTGTGATCATTCGTTTCCAATTATTCAACTTCTAATCCTATGGATACAGAAATGAATTTATAGGTAAACACGGGTATACAACGGCACTGTATCATACCTGGATCACATACGTACAGTCGCGTGGTTTCACCCCGATGCGATCCGTTTTGAACGTGATCGTTTGCCATTCACTTGTCGCATCCACCAATCCACCGCAATGAAAACCTGAGTGAAGGAACGCAGGTGAAAAAAAACCATTTCAGTGAACACGCTTGCTGCAGTAACTTAAATGTTTTTGGTCAATTTAATCTCTGAAGATTGTTCAAGCCATGGACGCCGTCTGATGGAATGGTTGTGTTTTACCACAGTGATTTACCAATCAGTGGTAACATTCGCTACAAGATACAGTATACCTTTACACAATGTAAAGATTGCTGTCCATATTTAGTGGCCAGTTCACCGTCAGAACGGGCGGACGGGCAACTGAGCAAAGCACGTTTGAGCAAGACCACTTTGCGCAAGCGAAAGAGAGCAGGAGCCAAAAGGGCGGAACCTAAAAGCAAATAGGCCTAAGCCTAAGCCCAATCACAAAACTAAGCCCAAGTGTAGGCCTAAGCCTAAGCCCAAGCCTGATATCTAAATCAGCCCAAGCCTAAGCCATTGCGACAAAATAACAGCTCTGCTCTTTTCGCTCTGCCCGTTTTTTTCTTGCTCAAAGTGGTCTTGCTAAAATGTGCTTTGCTGAATTGCCCAGCCACCATCAGAACGTACGTGGTTGCGGCTGATTGTCACAGCTGCCTTTCGCAAATCCATCCGGACAAATACATTCGTCGCACTGGTTCGGATTCTGATAGCCGACTCCACAGTCGATCTTCTTATCGGGCAACTATCCGATCCACAATAGAGTTCGTTGACGTGTTTCCAGTCGAAAAACGACAGATCGCGCGCTCCCCAGATGATGTCGTTGTAGACCGGGTCCACGGCGGACAGCGTCGGTTTGCTGGGATCCAGTGCGAAGCCGTACTGAAGGATAAAAAACGAGTACTTATTGTGACTCGTTTGTGCTTGTACTGACGCAGCCACAAGACAACATAAAGCAACCCCCAGGTGCTCGGATTGGGTCCATGTTTTTTATTTTTAAAAGGGGTACTCGCACTCAGATCAGGCATACGTTGATCTCAAAAAAGCAGCCCTTATGGCCAGGATCTCGGAATCGTATACTTTGCACCCGAACTTCAAGGAACGAGTTATGAATAGCCGAAAGTTCCGAAACCAACCCGGTTATACATCATAATGGATCGGTAGTCGAACGGTGTGCTTGGTGGGAAGCAGCTTTGGCCACATTTGGCGAACACGTGACTGTCAGAGAAACACCCATGCTCGTTACAACGTTTCGGTGTGCCGAAACATCGGGGGAGGTCGGGCGTTGTATGATGTGGCAACACTGGAATCGAACTACTTTTTTCGAAATTCAACAACA
>JASAMV010008896.1:0-11789 GCA_030248065.1 Rhynchonema sp. JSB1_4
TGGTCAGAGCGTAAATGAGTGCGAAGGTGAAAATCACAAAAATGCCCATAAGTGCGGAAATGAGCCGAACTGGACCGAAAAAATTGGTGAGCGTTACTAACCTGCCTAGTGGGTCAATTTGGCACACAAATCCCAAAAATTTTATTTTGCCTCAAAAATGGTCGATTTTCTCTGGCAAACTGTCTTAAAAAAAAAATTTTTTTTTTTTAAAAAAAATTTTTTTTTAAAAAAGTCTGAGATTCGGGGAAATTTTACCTAATTTGCCTAAAAACGCGTAAAATCGCGAACAAATGCAACTTTAATTGACAAGTCACTTTTGTGACTTGGTTTGCATCACTTATCAAGGGTGTTTACGTCATTTCGGTGCGATCCAACAGTCTGTGCTTGATATGGACCGATGATTGCTGCTCTGTGGTATCCGACACAACAGTTTGTGGCCGAATAAGCAAGGTTCACTCATAAACCACACAGAATTGAGAATATAAGCTGCAGAAATACTTGTCGGGTAGCTGAATCAGTCGTATATGACCGACCCGATGGGGTATGACATCGAAGTACCCTGTAGGCACATGCATACTGTGTCCCATGTATTACGGGAAGGTATAATAACATCATTTGGGGTATCTTAGGTACCAAATACATGCCCCAAAGGTGATTTTGTGAAGAAAATTTTTCGACCCTTGAGAAAAATGACAAAAAATAACCCCCAAAAAGGCCATTTTTGGACGTTTTAGAACATTTTGTTCCCCCGAAAATTTTAAAAAAAAAATTTTTTTTTTAAAAAAAAATTTTTTCAAAAACCTTTTTTTTTTGCCCAACCCTGATTGTGTACATTGTCGTTCTGTCGTTGAGTCTTTTGTTTATTATTGTTGGATTTGTACGCATTGTGTCGTCTCAATGAAAAATTATCCATTTAGTTGGGTTATTGCTGAAATAAAGTTTTCTAGCGGAGGACAGATCAAATTGGTGAACATTTTTATACGGTAATGCCAAATATTTTGAACAGACCTCAACATGGTGATAACAGTTATGGAAATCAGCCTGTACTGTATTACATGACTATGAAACAATCTGTCCTGTATTGTCGCAAACTTTTTAATCAAGTTACTCGCTCACCTGCACCACCCGCACATTTTGCCTACCGTACCTTGCTGTTCATCGAAGAGTTTGGTTGTAGGTTAGCAGAAGTTCGCCCTTGTACCTACCTACATCTGCAGTTTATCTGTTCATTTGTTTGTTACGATGCATATCTCATCATATGCGACTAAAATGACGTTTCACATTCGTGAACAAAATGCAGTTAAAAACAACAAGGTATTAAATCTGGAGCAAAAGTCACATCGCTTACAATAAACTTGCACCAAATACTTAAAAAAGTGATTGGTTTGAAAAAGCAATGTATCCCTAGATCGTGTTATGTAATTTAAACAAATCAGCAACAAAGGTCATGCAGCGCAGCTTATTGTAATGTATAGTATGTATTTATCAGGTGCATAAAACTGTATAACAAGGAGCGAACACATCAACGACAACTCCGAACAGCAGTTTCTGCGTGCTGTTTGGTCGAAATATTTCCGGAAAACGCAAAAATAAAATAGTCATCCGGAATCCGGAATCCGGAAATATTTCCGGATTCCGGTTTCCGGATGAAATTTTGGTTTTGCGTTTTCCGGAAATATTTCCGGAAAACGCAAAAATAAAAAAGTCATCCGGAAATCGGAATCCGGAAATATTTCCGGATTCCGGATTCCGTGTTCTACCTAAGTCCGCCCTTAGCGCGCATGGCGCGCTTTGCGTGTCCATCATTCGTGTCATCTCGATTACAGTTGTCCATTGCTTGGCGCTCACTCCAAAGTCGCGAACGCCAAGCGTTAGCGCGCATGGCGCGCTTTGTGTGCCATCATTCGTGTCATCTCGATTGCAGTTGTCCATTGCTTGGCGCTCACTCCAAAGTCGCGAGCGCCAAGCGTTAGGCGCGCTTTGTGTGTCCATAATTCGTGTCATCTCAATTACAGTTGTCCATTGCTTGGCGCTCACTCCAAAGTCGCGAGCGCCAAGCGTTAGCGCGCGTGGCGCGCTTTGCGTGTCCATCATTCGTGTCATCTCGACTACAATTGTCCATCGCTTGGCGCTCACTCCAAGGTCGCGAGCGCCAAGCGTTAGCGCGCGTGGCGCGCTTTGCGTGTCCATCATTCGTGTCATCTCGACTACAATTGTCCATTGCTTGGCGCTCACTCCAAAGTCGCGAGCGCCAAGCGTTAGCGCGCGTGGCGCGCTTTGCGTGTCCATCATTCGTGTCATCTCGACTACAATTGTCCATTGCTTGGCGCTCACTCCAAAGTCACGAGCGCCAAGCGTTAGCGCGCGTGGCGCGCTTTGCGTGTCCATCATTCGTGTCATCTCGATTACAGTTGTCCATTGCTTGGCGCTCACTCCAAAGTCGCGAGCGCCAGGCGTTAGCGCGCGTGGCGCGCTTTGTGTGTCCATAATTCGTGTCATCTCGATTACAGTTGACCATTGCTTGGCGCTCACTCCAAAGTCGCGAGCGCCAAGCGTTAGCGCGCGTGGCGCGCTTTGCGTCTCCATAATTCGTGTCAACTCGACTACAATTGTCCATTGCTTGGCGCTCACTCCAAAGTTGCGAGCGCCAATACAAACTGCGACGATGTAGTATCAAAAAATACTATGATGCAGTACTATGGCATAAACGAGGGCAACTAACCATGCCTTTAGTCAAAAGTTGGACAGGGAGCGCAAGTTGAATATGCTAATGCAAAAAACTGTGCTGACCAGCAGTGCAAAGCTGTTGGCCTGACTTCGGTTTTTCAGCAAATTGTGCTACACTCGACTCCATTCTGTAGAATTCGAGGGTCGAATTGTGACAAGAATGGAATGCAATCACCAACAAATCATTTCGACTTTCAAAAAACCCGTGGCTGTGTTCCGGTAGTCATTATTGAATCTAAAGCTTTCTTTGTCACCAGCAGAACCAGGAAGGCAACTTGATTCACTCCAGGTGTAGTAACTATGAACAGAGCGAAGCAGAAGAAACCCATTAAAATTCTGTGAGTTCTTACCAAGTGAAATCGAGTCAGTTGTTGAGATCAAACCGCAAAAGTTTGCTAAAAACCAGGAAGGCCAGCATTGTTGCTCGTTCGTTGATTCACACACGGAAGCTTGCACACAGGGACTATACTTTTGCGACTCTTTCCAGCAGACGCACCAGTTGTTTTTCTAATATTTTGTTTGCCTGCTTTTGAATACACCCTGTACACCCGTGGCAATTCACCCAAAACCCGCATCTCTGCCCATCTGCCCTAGGCCACTGGCATTTGCCGGATGACCGGGTACACAATACAGCGTGGAACGAATAAGACACAGGTTTGGCGACATTGATGCGCGTAAGTCATTCTTGCTGGTGGAGGAAGTTCGAATTAAATGTTTTAGCCTAATGAGGGGCAGCATAAAATCACACGCATTTAAACACCCGCGCGCAACAATGACACCGGGCCCGACAATATTGTGAGAAGTAAATCAAAATAATCACCATGATGTAAGTGTTGCATTAGAACCAGATCTCAACAAGTGTAACACAAATACATACAAGTAAGACGAATGCAGCCTGAATGACTTTTTCAGACTGCGCCAACTCTGGGTCGTCAACACAAATAGCCCTAAATTAGCGCGGGAAATACAGTATATACAGTACATATTATTGTGGCTGGAGTTGACAACGAGTGTTGTCTAAGTGCGTTGACGGCATGAATATAAACAAATATCTGGGGTAACTACAGTTTGCGAACGCAGGAAAAGAAAGTGAAGTTCAAAACCAATAGAGAGAATTACAAAATGTAGAATTTTTCAGCCAAAAGTGCAGACCTTGTACGGCAATGCGTCAGATGTTGAATTGAATCGACTTGGATTATATTCGACCGAACACACGATAAGCGAGAATAACTTGAGCGCTTGTCACGTCGACGACCACATACACAATCGTGCACGTGCACCTGCGAATGGCAAACATGGGTCGGAGCTTTTCATATAAGATATACGCATCCTCATACTGGCTGATGTTTCACAACGAGGAATTTTGACTGTGATAGTCACAGCTTTCGTTTTTTTCTGGAAATATTTTTGCCCTTTTCTTAAACTAATGCCCCAAAACAAAATCACCATTTCACCAACCTAAAGCACTGTGCGGCGGTGTGGTTCTCTTTTTGTTCCACATCAGCGACACCCATACGTGTTTGGTTGTGGATCGGCAATGCAAGTGTATCGCTGAAACATCAGTCTCAAACTCGGTGATCGTGATCGAATATTTTGGCTAATATTCGTGTCGTCAACGCACACGGTCTACTCTTGCCATCAACTTAGCCAAAATACCATGTACTGTACAGTAGTATTATATATGTACGTACATTCTCATCGCCATCTTTCGAGTCTGCCCTGGTTGACGGTCAGAGTCAACGATGTGGGCTGACGACTAACCAATTAGCCGTAATTTCCGCCAACGTAAACGCTGCTTGTTTTGTAACCCCGTATCACAAAATGCCAAAATCTGATCAAAAACAAAATGCCATTTCACCAACCTGAAACAGGGTGCAGTCACTTTGATATGTCCCACACCAGTTCGATGCCAGCAGACGGCGAAACACACGTCAACTACGTGTTTGATGTTGTGGATCGTGTGTTGTGGTGGTATGAGTGTCGCTGAAACATCAGTATCGGTCTTGGATCGTATACTTTGGCACTTGAACCGTTCCGTTGTTGCCCCTTCCCGGTAAATCGGTCCAAAAAATCAATCCAACATATCGGTTCGCTATTCCGCATTTGCGTTGGTGGAGATTAGGGCTAAACACAAGTCCCCCGAGAACGAGTATTGATCCCGGCCACAGGCCTTATTCGAGACAAGAAAGCCAAACCATCCAAAAAAATCTCAACTACTGGCCACACCCACGCTAAACTTGAAAATAAAACCGAAACCAAACTATGTATGTACAAACTTGAAACCAACCCAACACGGCGCGCTGTTTTCAGCAAACGATGATTGCACACGTATTGGTTTGACATCGCACAATATCGATTTGCACTCAATACGATATGGAGCGGTCGGAACTGCAAAATTTAAAAAATGAGAATGTAAAATTGACAAATAAAATAGCAATTATAAACCATACAATAATTATAATACACAGAAATACTGTATATTAACAAAAACCTTAAATGAGAATGTAACACAATTGAACGGCTAATTCTTGATAGTCGGCGGTTATTTGCGATGGGTTGTGTGTATTGAAAGCGTGGAACGATTTAGTAATACGCGACACGTTGTAACCAGCAGTGTAAGAATTGCTTGGAACTACTACCGGAGAATGGAGAATGAGAATGGGCTTATTTGACACACAGTTCGGATCTGAGATTTAGGAAAAAATAATTTCCGAATAAGCCCCCTGTATAAACATAAGAAAATGCAGCTGAAAATGACCATAGGTGGGGGCATATTCTGAAACTTTTCCGAATGAAGCACCCACATTGGACTTATTCAGGTGGGGGACTTATTTGGCACTCTCCGCTACCTAGCGGGGTTGGCGTGCACACCAGTCTATAGCTTCATGCCGGCTGCGTTTAAATGCACATTTAGCGTACATATGGACTTTTTGCACATGGTACGTCCAGCATACATATACAGGCGGATGAACAATTTTGAATGATAAATCGTACGGATAAAATGAAACAGGTCAACGTCGTCGAAGCCCGTGCATTCCTCATGCGCGTGTCATTTCAAGATTTACTTTATACGTGTGGCAATTTTTCATCGCAGTATGTTACAGGGTTGGGCAAAAAACGTTTTTTTTTTCAAAAAATCGTTTTTTAGAACACGTTTTTTTAAAGCGCCCAGATGGCCAAAATATGCCCCAAAACAGGTTGGAAAACGCTCGCGGGTTTCAACCCTTTTCTAGCGAGTTGTTAACATCCCCATCATGGGACCAACTTTGGCCGGGGTCATCATTGACCGTCAAACTCCGTATGTCGACGTATCTCGACAAAGTAAAAATTGGTTGAAAACTTTTTGAAAAAAATGATTTTCTATAAAAATCAGGGTACTTTCCCTGAAAATCAGGGAAGGTCAAGTAAATTCAGGACTTAAAAAAACGAAAAACGACCCAGACGTTTTTTAACGTCGTTTTTTAGAAAAAACGCCGTCGTTTTTTTGCCCAACCCTGGTACGTTATACCAATAATAAATCTGCACAATGGCCAATAAAATGGAAACCAAATTGTAAAAAAACTAATTCACCAACCAAAAACAGCACGTCCGTTTGGCCAATGCACAGTTGCGTGCCCCAGCATCGGACAAGCTTGAATGGTGAATTTGGCCCACACGTCGTTGTGAATCGTCGCACCAATAATAAGACACAGTGACAAACGACAATGGGATGGGATGCTGAATGATGATTGGATGCAATCAGACAGTGCCATTTGTGACAAACAGTCTTCCCACCCAATAGTGAGCCTCGATTAATCTCTAAGTACTGAAACGCCTGACTCTAGAGTGAACAAGACTTGAGTCACCAGAAATTAGGCAAATGAGATGAGCATAGCACAACTGTAAAAAAGGTCATGCTGGCGGGGGGGGGGCTAGGAAGCTGCTGAGATTTTCGGCTGGATAGCCCGTGGATAAAACTAGGCAGGAACACTCGGATCAGCAAAAAAAACTGGATACGTGAGGCGCATGATCAGCGATGGTCCGACCCTATCACAGAATTTTCATACTGGCCGCAAGAAAAAATCAAAAATATCGCAAGAATCGGCTTATGTTCATGTCGTCGACTCAGATGGCCAATGCTAGTATCGTGAGCTCCAACCGTGATGCCAGGGTTGATTAAAAAAGTTCTATTACCGAACGTATTTTAACTTTTTTGAATTTTTTAAACAAATTTATTAAGGTTGCTGCGTTCGACAGTTGCGTTCTGTAACGCATTTATGCACGTTTGACCAATCAGAGGACATGGTCGTTAAAGTAAACACTGATGCTAACCGAAAACCTCAGTTTTACGATAAGGCGTGCAGTCTGGCGGGCAAAATAGCGGTGAAAAAATAGAGGGGAAGAAAACAGTGGATTTTCAAAAGCAGCGGTCATAAAAAGCGCGTTTGAATCGTGGATTATGGAGCACAAGCAGGTAGCATGTAAGTACATTGACCGAGGCACAGGTGTCTAGCTGAAACATCGGTAACGGGTCTGCTTCGATAACATAACCCTTTTTCTGCCCTGGTGTGAGCCGCCACCCGTCCAGGAGAAACGGGCGGCAGGCGATGAAACACACGCTGCACAAACTATGATTATACGTCGTGTATTATACATAGATTCCACTTGTCGTGTCTTGACCAGCGTAAAAATTTCCGACGGACGAAACATGTCAAAATGAATATTGACTAATTCACGAACCAAAAAAGCATGTCCGCGCTCCGGGCCGCAATAAGCGCCATGAAACGAGACAGGCATGCATTTGACACCGTTGAGGTTTGAACGTTGCTGAAAGGTGCGGTTATGAAAATATTGTGTGTTACTGAAAACTGAAAATCCAAAACGCCACGGTTAGAATCGAGAATTCCGTGCAATCCCAGCGTCATTACTCAAATGCACCATAATCGGTGCCTTCATGTATTGTATATCACTGCAACCATTAGCTTGGATAAGCAACACTTTCACAGGATGGCTTAAAGTTAGCGTCGTCAGTACACCTTTTTCGTATACCCAGTTCGGCGTCGATATCAGCGAAAACCTCCAAAAAAATATCGCAAGTCGACCCAGTCACGAACTTTAGTAGTCCATAAGTGTTGTGTGTAAAAGAGTACTCCACGAACGAACCTTAACATGAGTCAGGCTCGCAAAGCGCTGTGCGTTTTGATCAAGATGACTGATGTTTCAATGCCTCTGGTCAAGACCAATAGTGAACACGAACCATCGATGACGTTGATGCTTTGAGTTACATTCAGAATGAAATAACGAGCCACAAATCTGAAACGAGCAAAAAAACACGTTTGAGTGCATGTGTCGTATCGTACTGTTGTTGCCTGTGAGATCGACTGTGCACCTTTTTGTGAAACCTTTGGCGAATAACAAACAGATAAAGCTGCGCTGCTACACTGAAGTCTGAAATTTGAAAACATTGATTTGATTACAATCTTCTATGTGTTATGCACCAGAGATCGCAATCGGGCCGGGTTTCGCAGGCCCGGCCCGACCCACCCCCAAATCTCCGGCCCGGCTCGGCCCGATCTTTTAGGTCAGATTTTTACCAAATTTTTGTCGATTTTTTTGATCTATTTCTGCTAAATCATAGCTTTCAATATGAAAAAGTTCTCGGATGGACAAGTACTGATCATTTACTTGCCGAATCCGTCAGAAATTTTTGTATTTGACAAAAAATCCTTATTTTTTCAGTAAAATGAGTCACTTCAGAAGCTTCTGGTCGGGGTGTCCGGCCTGACCCGGTTCGATCTTCCGAATCTGCGGCCCGGCCCGACCAGAACCAAAAGCCCAAAATCGCGGCCCGGCTCGATTGCGACCTGTTATGCATAACTGAACTTTTGTCCGCGGTTAAGCGTACAGCATAATGATAATGAAAAGAAGAAGCCAAGAGGCTGAAGCTTCCAAAACATGACAAATATAAGATTGACAACAGCTAAAAAGGAAAGCCGCACGTTCTGAAGAGACGTAATGTTTTAGCGCTAAACCTCTCACAGAACAAAAGGTGCAAAATACAGCACATGTCAATCCAAAATGAACACTGCTGCAAATTGAGCATTGCGAAGAGCAGTGAAGGCGTGTGTGAGACAAAAACAAGGCACAACAGGGGGCGGGAAGAAAGGAGCAAGAGGGATTATCGGCGGATTATACACTGTTGCACAGCAAACATCAGCGGATGGGCATGCAGTATTGGGCTGAGCCCTTACCCACTCAGCTGGGGGGCGGCGTCTAGCGATTTATGGGCAAAACTCACTGCTGTACAGTGTACATTATTACAACAACAAAAACAATAACAGAGCAACCAGCTTGGGTCTGCCTGAATGTTCAGTCACTTTCACAGCGGACTGTGACTTCGGGCTAATATTGATGTCGTTAAAGCACATGGCCAACCCAGCCCCCATGCCCGTCACGTTCAATCAGAGCTGTTTGTGTTCCTCAACCAGAGTCAGTTGACGCCGATTCGCGTTGACGACAAAATAATCAGCCGTGACCTTGCCCTCAGCTTTTGTGTTTTGCGTTTCTTCCGGAAATTGTTAGTTTCAACCCACCACAACAGAAACACACAAGGACACACACTGATCTGGTGTACGGGGTCAGTCTGCTCCGCTGATGTTTCACAAGTCTGAAAATGCACTAAATGGGCCGTAATGCCGAGTTGCTACATCCATATTGTAGTAGTATACTGTAGATCTCTGAAGTACTGTAGATTTTCAAGTGAGTTACCAGAATGTCACCCAATGCATCAAAATCCGACCTGGTCGCAGTGTTAAAAAAGAATGAAAACTCCATCAAGCACTTTTCCCATGATGAAATTTTTCATGCTCCTCTTATACACTACTTCGGGTTTTTGAAAAAGAAACTCGAAACACGTCCACACAAAAATGCATATTTCTGGTCTCAGGTCTTCACCGGTGAATCTGGTCCAGCCATTATTATAGTTTTGATAAATGTTGAACAACATTTTTTATGGGATTATCAATTTATTACACATCAAATACATAAAAAGTGAATTGAGTTTTTATGTGCGTATATACAGCCCCTCCCCGTATAGAACCCTCCAAGGGCTTATTGGGAAACATTTCTGGGAGCTGTATGTGGGAAAAACTTAACGAGAAATCTGACTAAAAAGCCCGGCTTTCTTCACAAAAGAGGGCATAAACAGGTCATTTTTGCATATTTTTCGGCAGAAACTGCTCAAGATCGAGATACAGTGCCTTGAAACGTTCAAAAAAGTAATTGTGATGCCACTCAATGACGTCAACGATGACTTCCAGTTATGTAAAAAAACGAAAACGTTGTCGAAAAGGTCTCCGGGGGCCCTATCTGGGTATAATATCAAAAAAGGCCGATTTTCTTCTTTTTCCGAATAAAGCTCCGGGGCCTTCACGTGGAAAACTTCGGTAGAACGTAAATGCAGCTTACCGTGTTCTTATTATCAAATAAATTTGCTTGTTTTTATCTGGGACAACACTGGACAAAAGGACAAAAGTGCACGCGCCTGCTTAAACAACAACATTGAAGGATGAAGAATGAAAAAGATTGTTTATCATTTATCCGTACCACTACAACCGACTGTGTGATGTTTCAACACTACAGGGTGACCCAACAAAAATGGAAACCTTTTATAAGCTGCTGACTGTTCCGTGAAGGACCTTTAAAGTGACTCTACAATTGAATGCTGACCGCGTTTGGTGGCGGCCATTTTTTAGAAAATGAAGACTAGGTACCAGAAATGAGTGGGCTCCGTGAAACATCACAAAGCAACGAGTTGAAAATCCATTTCCTAAATCTGAGTTCCTGATATCTAGACTTTATCTCCTGAGATACTGGCTGCTAACAAACGCGGTAAACATTATATTGTAGAGTCGCTTTAAGTGCAAAACTCCGGCAGATGTAGTGTATGCTAACGTTTCAGCCGGTCGGATCTGTTTATCACACGTTGTTGGCAGCAACGCGTGTCAACTCGCAAAAGCGGACGGAGCCCTTGGAAGGATGGTACGCGTCACACGGTACATATTTGGTTAGTCCATCGAATTTATATTTTAGAAAAATGGTGGCATTGCTTCAAAAAAAAATGACATAAAAAATGAGTTGGACCATTTAAGGTCGGTAACGGCCTGTTCGCAAATGCGTTATTGACGAAATGGAATTCGACTGAGATCAGCGAGACGATTTGGAAGCCGGATTTTGCCGACCAGATCAATTTCCATTCGCATCACACGATCTATCGATGCAACGAAATGGGTGTTGATGTAACGTATGACTGGGGAATCGAGTCCATCTGTGAATTCCGTGAGTTAGCCACTGCAGCAACAATGGGCATCTCTCGAACAAAACAAATTATTTATCACTTGTTTATCATTTTAAATCAAAATAAAAATATCACGAAATTTAGGGTCCCACCCGTGCGACCCGAACCCTTGCGCAACTGGGCAATTCTGCATGGCTGAACCCACACTGGCAACATATCAGTGCATTACACCTGGTTGGTTTGGCCCTTCAACAATGGGAGCACACAGCAAAATGTGTTTGCCAACTGCAGCACATTGGTCCAATTCTTTCGAAAGCGCAACCATAGTATCTTTAATTTAAATTTAAATAGCTTTCGGGTGTCAAACAAAGGCTGATAATTGACTAATAGTAAACAAGTTGGTATGGCCTTTTTAAAATACATGACAAACATCATATTCTCAATGATGGTGGCAGCGGCAGAGTAAAAGATGCAACAAATGAACGTTTTCAGCATGCACCTCCCTTCCCACGCCACCGGCGAGCGGACAAATCAGATACCTGCAACACTACATCAGCCAAACTGGCGTGCAAACGCTAAATTACGGATGCGACTGCTGCAGTTTGGGATTTGTGTACACCGGATTCCCCGAGTATGCCACCCGTTCCGTGCAGTGCATTGGTCCGGAAACCTGGGAACCCTGGGCTCTTTGTTTTCGAGGTGGGCCTGTGCTTCGTTTTTTCTTCAGTCAATGATGAGAAACCACTGTTCATGTATACCTGTAGCTAAGCTAAACGGTTTGACGCTG